>KI628675.1:42254-95954 GCA_000503235.1 Sclerotinia borealis F-4128 | reverse complement strand
AATATATTTTTATAATTATACTAATATTATACTAATATTATACTAATATAATACTAATTTTATATTAATATTTATAATATTATAAATATTATAAAATTTATATCTGCGGAGTATTTGTGGAGTATTTGCAGCGGATACCCAACGGGTCCCCATTCAGATTTTTCTATTATCCGCCCCGCAAACGGAGGACCCGCGGGGGACCCGCCAGGCCAATAATCCGCCCCGCGGGTACCCGTTGCGCAGCCTAACTACTACTACTACTAAACTATACAACGGGTATCTGTGGGGCAAATTATTAGTCTAGCAGATCCCTTGTAGTTGTTTTGTAATGATGCAAATGATTGAAAATTCTGAATAGGGATCTATTAGATATCTGCAAATCATCTGTAAATCCACAAATCCACAAATCTATTAATTTTCATAATTTTTATAATATTAGTATGAGAATTCTACCCCTTCCGCTATAGATTCTACTCTTCCACCATAGATTCCACCTTCCCACCATATCTACTCTCCTAACATAAATCCTACCTTTCCAATATAGATTCCGCTCTTCCACTATAGATTCCACCATCCCACCATATCTATTCTCCTACTATAGATTCTACCCCTTCCGAAGTTCCGCTATAGATTCCGCTTTTCCACTATAGATTCCATTTTGCCACCATATATTCTCCTACCAGAATCTGAGCCCTGGGTAGAATCCGAGACATTGCCATCTTTAAGAGGAAGCATTCCTTTGTCAAGACCAGAATCATAACAAATATCCTCCATCATATTATCTTTATTACAAATCAAAAAATTCTCGCGAATATCCAATCAGTATTCAATATCTACAACCTCATAAATGATATCTAGATATACATTCCTTACTTGTTATATCAAGTTTTCTAATCGATATAAATCTTTTGGCACAATTATTCGCCTCAGTGAGATTTTCGTTGGTCACTTTCTACCTTTCCACTATATATTCCGCTTTTCCACTATACATTCCATTTTGCTACCATATCTACTCTCCTACTATAGTTCTGACTTTCCATTATAGATTCTACTCTTCTACCATAGACTCTATCCTTCCATCAAGGAATCTACTCTACTACTAGTATAAATTTTACCTTTTCACCCTATCTACTTACTCACTATACTAGTAGAATCTATCCTTCTATTATAGATTCTGTTATTGTTGGTATCACCGTGGTGGTGATGAAGTCAATAGTACTATCGTATTTCACGTATTTGTATTGCCTTAAGGAACTAAACTATGGAGATGCTAATGCTAAATGATATACGCTCCGCGGTGGCCAAAGCGTCGCTTATTGCCCTAGCCCGTAGCCCTATGGCCTACTACAGCTAAGTGATTGATATCCAGACAGTTATAGATTTTATTATACAATCTAAATAATATAAAAATAATTTAAATATCATTTTCGTGATATAAAAGTAATATAATTCAATTCTAGTAGTACAAGAGTGATATGCCGTATATTATATTGTTATCTGATATTTTACTATATTTCATCTAGTAAAGAAAGATTTCGAAGGAGATAAATTATGTAATTATCTTGAAAGTTTCACATCTACTAAAATATTAGCTTTAAAATAACACTGTTGCGATACTAATGAATATGGCCACGTGATCATACATAAGACATATCACTTCCATATAAGCCTTCCCACCATCAAGCAGGAATGGCCTAAACTCACAACAATAACACTGCAACCACTTTAATAATACTCATATTGCACCATTTATAGACGTCATTATCACCCCCGAGTAATACCAACAAACACTAATCAATAGAGTGAAGCTAGGATATTACAATGATATAGAAATGTCATATATTGATATCGCTCTCAACCCAAATTCAGAATATACTATTCAGACGATTATATAAAATACTCGAGCAGTTCAGATCTTGAAGTTTTGTTTTTTGAGACTTTTAGAGTCTTCTAATATTATTTTCCAAAGAAAATTGTATCATTAGAATCAGCTCCAACTTTTGCATAGAATGACACTATAAAACTTATGACTACTCCAAAGATATTGTTTTGTTGAGTTTGGGTGTGCTTGATAGTAGAATAGTCTAGAAAGTCAGATGGTAATTAGTAACTAATTACTCAGTCTGAGATGAATATGATAAGATGGAAACCTCTTGTACTATTACATTCTAGTTCAAGTTATAGGTAAATCAAAGATATCTTGAATGAAATAGATTTGTTCCGGGCCATTGCGCAATATCGCCACTGTGAAATGCCCTTAGCTCATTGCTAAATGAGCTAGGTTTCAGAGTGAGCTAGCTCATACGATTCATGAGGGCATTCCGAAATGAGCTAGGGCATTTCGAAATCAACTTAGTATGATTAGTCTGCAAAGAGTTACATTAGGTGTTTGTGCCTGGTGTAACTCTAAGCGAGATGCCAAGACTGTCAGGTTTTAAAATGATATACCCTTGAGATTAATCACATTGGTTCTTCTGCCGGAACAGCTGGCATTGAGGTTGAAGCGATAGTGATTTAATTTTGTAATGACAGCAAGTACTCTGTCGATCTGGGGTATACTGAAGGAAACGCAATAGAAAGCAAGCCCGCAAACTTGCCCAATGGGAGTTTCAGCTGCGTTGTGTTGCAGAGATAGATTCTCGAGATGATGGCAGTCATAAGTGCATCCTTGTCAGAGTGAAGGTCATTTGTCAAGCATATGCTCAAGGCACCACGCTTGGAGCCAGTATTAAGCCGGGAATAGTACGGCCTAGTGTGTAACTAGCCCAGAGTTCGGGGTTGTCATCAGGACTTTCATCTTTCAGGTAGTGTACTTTGCGAGGGTTGTGCTGGGAGTATTTTCACCAGAATAGTGTCACCTGGACTGTAATCTGCCGCGATTAAGTAGCATATATGGACATACCTAGGCCTGACACCACTTTTGACTTCTTTCAGGTATTCAAGCAATTGAGATGAGAGTCATTGACACTCACTACTAGGCCGCTAGCTGTGACAATACCATGCATGGTGGGAATAGCTACTACATTGCTCCATTGAAGACACTGACTTGAATATGAAAGACGGAGATCTTGAAGATCTTGAGCCTACATATAGATGGCGATGCTATGGTTTTAGTCTCGCTCGTTGAGACATTCGCTTGAAAAGAAGCTGGAACACACCAGCGATGTCTTAGGTGGAAGTAATCTGTCATCTTGAACCCAGCCGGTAGGAAGTGTTCTGTTTTTCCAGTCCTTCAGCTTCGATAATCTCCTGGCCTGCATGATCCCCTCGCAGTGCGAATGGCTAGCTGGGTGTACTATTGTTGATTAGTTCCAATCCAAAGACACGGATATGAGTGAGAATATTTTGCGTTTTGTCTCAAGAAGGCACAATAGTACACTAAGATCATTATCACAACAAATAAATTGTGGATGGGTTGAAGATACATCGTGGTTTTTGCCAAGAATGATGGGCGCACTCTTGAGAAGCCTTTCGCGAGGTAAGAGCGCATGCTCAAAGATGGTTCTCTCGTGGATTCCAGCGAAACTCCACAGAAGATCAGTTTACCTCACCAAATCTCATCCTTGCATCATCCACATTTGCAATGGTCGTAGCCGTAATAGAATTTTGCCTTATGGGTATCGGCAGTGCATCGCTCAGAATTAGCAGGCGATCGACGATATTATGATGCACAGAAGCGGGGTCAATGAGAGGAGTATTCATCTTGACTCCTCGAGGACCAAAATAGTGGTTTAAAGATTCGTAGGCGGCATGTCACGGCTTGATTAAGAACTAACCTTTCGTTCTTTTCGATTAGAGCTTTCATGGCTTTCTTCGTGGTGTAATAACAGAAGTCCAGGAATTTATGACTCGTGAGATTCCTCTCATATCTAGATATCACTATATTGTGGAACGTGATTGTAGGGTGAGAGGAGATTGAAGGGTTGGTTCATACGAAGGGCATAGCTGCCGATTTGAACTGGGAATGCCAGTTATTCATGAAACAACGACACAAGGCATCGATAAAAACCTCGAACTTGTAATATCCCCGTCTTGGCCTCTGCACCTGTGCCTTTTCTTTCACAATCGTATCACGAGTTTCATAGAAAGGGCTGGGCTACTGGGGACTCCAATTCACTCGCCTTTATGAGCGACGTTCTTCATCTTGAGGTGTATATTTAGGAAGTGATTGAAGATTATACTGAACTCAGTAGAGGATTCTTGTTCGCCAAGAAAAGTATTGAGGAACCAACATGGATATCGCTAGCTTTGCGTGGATCCATGATTTTAGGAAGTCTCGAGACCAGATCAATTGGGTTGGTGCAAAATATGGATATATGTTTGTCTTTTATGTGCTGTGCAGAGATAGCACATGACAAGACAGCGTCTATCGGGATTCGCTTGTTTCGCCTAGGTAGCTAATTCAGCTCCGCAATGATGTATCTTACAAAAGGTCACCAAGATGTGCCTTCGATGATACGAATTGAGTTGCACCACGATTAACATATTGGTCGCGCGTCGAAATAACGGTGGGAAACTGTGTTCAATTACTATACACTACAACTGTATTGCTAATTGCCTTGAGAGCAAAATCACTCTCCCAAAATAACCATGACGAGTAGGGTTAATGTACCATCGCGCCTTGCGACAGTCAGCTTGGCGTGAAAATCCAGAGACAAAGAACAAAGGTGAAGTGCTCGGTGAACTTTTTCATGTCAGCCGAAGTTTAATTGTGGAGGAGAAAAGAAAAGCACCAACCGAAGCACCAGACTCAATTGACTTTAAATCTCGCATTACCATAGCTCCTACAAAATTAAGCATTAGTGTCCTCATTTCTACACAGGGAAGTATAGCAAACTCACAGTTGTAAATTATTGGATTACTTGTGGCGATGTCTGACAAAGAGCATAACCATGTCTCTAAGACATGTTCAGCGACATGTTCAGCATTCTCGCAACTTCTCTTCAACTTAATCGAAGTATCAAATGATGGGAACTCATCCTCCAAACTCGCAACATCGGCTCCACCGGAAAGTGTTAAAAAGAGCTACGTTAAGTGGTCAGTCAAGTGTTACTCGATGATAATGAGTTGTAGTCTTACCTTGGGTCGGTTGCATCGAAAGCTTGTGTAATTTGAAAGGCCCCTGAGTTTGGGGTTTGTGTACGGACACTTTCACTATTTGATGAATGGCCGTGCCATCTTCTGACTCAGCAGAGCCAGCTATGGTGGAGCCGGTGCCGATTGCCCGGCTTCCGGGCTCACTCGGCAGTTTTGCGGGTGTGGTTCCGGTCTAAGTTCCTTGGAACAGGACGTCATAGAGGGTGAGAATCCCGTATGTGACTGGATACCTACGCTCATGTGAAGCTCTTTCGACGAATCGAGTTGTTTGGGAATGAGAGTCCGGAGGAAATTCATATAGGCTGCCTAAATGCTGATATACTTTGTCAGCCAAGTGGAAATCGAGGGGGATGCTGTTGGACTTTTACCACAGGTTGGTAGTGGGGCGGCTCAAGCATGGCCGTGGATATTTTGTTGATTCCCGGCCACGTTAACATATAACATTCTCTCTTTTTCTAGCGTGTGCTGAGGAAATGACTTTTCCAGTTCTCAAAAGCGGCTTCTGAAGGTTGAAGAATCACGAAACTCTAGCATTGTCCCTCACGATACAACCATTGAAGGGTATGAATCGTCCGCAGAAACGGTGGACATGCATCTCAATCATAAATCACTAAGCATGAAGTGAAAGATATCATGGTAAAACCATATCAAATAAAAGCTAATGTATCGATGCTCCATCTGCTTCCGAACGTATCTCTTAAAACATTAATCTGAGATCTTACCAAGGGCAACTGGTCTTCAACCTTAGCAGGCCTCGAGCGTGCACTCAAATGACTTTCTGATATATTCCGGATAAAATGAGGCAAGCTGCCACATGCTCATTCAGCATCCGACCGTACCAAAGAAATTGGTGAAATTGAATTCCACTTTGTAGCGATGAACCGATGAGCTGAGAACCTGAATACTTGGAGAGCCAGGGGAATGGACCTTACCAGTTTACCAAGCAAGAAAGCTCCGACCTTAACCAGCATAGCTTGTCCGACCTTGTATGGAATATTTATGGGTTCTGATTGAAAGTTTGTCAGCGTCGACTTATAATTATAGCTGGAGTATGAA
This sequence comes from Sclerotinia borealis F-4128, assembly GCA_000503235.1. Lineage (NCBI taxonomy): Eukaryota > Fungi > Ascomycota > Leotiomycetes > Helotiales > Sclerotiniaceae > Sclerotinia > Sclerotinia borealis. The sequence goes on along the minus strand of KI628675.1, from coordinate 89,801 downwards.
CTTACAGGTACTCCAACTTCATTGGCATTGTTGTCTTGTCGAATACAAGGAATTTTCCAGAGAAGATGATTCGACATCAGCGAATGTCAATTTGTGCTTTGGTCTTCTATCTCAAGTTTGTAAACGAAAGGTAGAAGCTATTGTTATGGTTAACAGCATCATAGATCACACGACTAATTGGGATTGCACGACGAAGTGGCTATGGATAGAATCTCTAATATTGGTATAATAACTTGCTAATAATACAAGAGCCATTTCTTGCTTGATACTAGCCCTTATGTCAGTAACTGCTTCTTCAACCGGGAACATTGATCCTCACCTTTCTGTGAATAAATTATTTGCTTCATCAATGCTATTCAGCGTCTCTGGATCATCTTCAGCAGGGAATGCTGAGCTGAAGATCATCGATCTTTGATTGCCAATATTGCCAGGTGCAATCAAACATGCTCTCAAAGCTATGAATAGATCGGCGGAAGGTTTGATGGAGGGGTAGAGAGACATACTTTGACGGTCTCACGATCCAACGTCGTGAGAAGTCAGGGGCTCGAACCCCGACTATATCCGCCAAAGCAGAGGTCTCCCCCACCAATCAAGCGCGAGGGAAGGTGTGACTGAGAAATTATTAGCATATGCTAAACAACGTCAGGATAGAAGGAGACTTACCCCAACCCCCGTACCTGTCATCGTATCCTCTGAGAACTCCAAGTAAACGATTATCACAGGATATACGGCCGATGGCCCATAGCCAGAGTAACAAAAGGGCAGTCCCCAGTACTATTCTGAGGCAGAGTGGTGCCCCACCTCAATATGAGCTTTGTCATAGACTGGCGACTGTCCGGTTTAGAGTTCTGGACAGTGGAACAACTACCTGAGAACTTGGTGTGACATCACCAAGTTCCAATGCATGACAGGTGTCCCAGCTTTTCAGATTCATGACTTGATTAAAAATACACCAGGTTCATACTACAACTAACTAAGAAGTAGCATAGGAACATCTGATGAGTGCCGCCGATGGCTTGCGCCCAGTCAAGCACCCACACAGAGATCCCACCATGACTTGTTGATTACGTCTGCGTGTTCGAAATCAGGTGGGATCCTGGCGTATAGTAACCTTATCTCACGGTAGACATTGTTACTAGATTTCAAAGGTTAGCAGATGTTTAATGCCATTTCCAGGAAAGATAAGGTTGGCGAGCAGCAAATGAGGGAAGTAAATCAAAGCAAACAAATGCCAGATGGCATAAACATTGCAAACCTCCTCAATTGAGGCACAAGAGAAGAGTGGTAAGAGATGGTATTGGACTTACAGAAGGAGGTGTGATGTCAAAATTTGGTGTGGATCCTGTTCTCTGTAATGACAGTCTTGAGACCTGAAAGACTTCAATAGTTAGCCTGTCTTTGTTCTCAACTGGAAGAAAGATAGAGTGAGTGGCAGAAAACAAAGGAGTAGTTCTCAATTAATTAAGAAAGGTGGAGTGCAACTGCAACTTACTGGTCTTGAGCTCAAGTGTCTGTCCACTGAACTCAGAGTTCATCTCCCTATTCTTATCGATGATCACTGCCAGTTCAAGTGTTAGCCACAAAGAAACTGATTGAAAGAGGAAAGTATGTTGGTTTCCCTTTCTGCGATTGCAAACTTCTTTGGATGTTTTTCTGCAGCTCATATAGGTCGAGCTTTTGCCCAGATCCAAATTTTGATGGTGAAGGAATGAAACATGAAAGTTATTCTAACTTACTTTATCTTCTCAGAGATCTCGGTGAGTGTTTCAGAGCACTCTCATTAATCTTGATGTCTTGAACAAAGTCTTGCTTGTATTTTGGGTAGAATTGTTGTAATGAAAGAGTTACAAGAAGTTATTTTCAACTTGAGGAGGGTTAAACTTGATCTGGAGACTAGAAGACGTGAAAGGCTTACCCATTGTTATTTTCCTGATTTCAAGTCTAATTGAAGCCTTGTTTCAGAATAATGCTAGAAGATTCTGTAATCTCAACCAGCCTCGGAGAACCAGGTATAGAGTTGTGTCCGCTCTTATCAAGGGTTTATAAACCTCATAGCATTCTGCCGAACCTCTGCAAGCACCAATGCAATTTATAATACACTTGTACTCTTTGAATGGCTGTTATAGCCCACATAGCTAGAAACCTATTCAAAATACTAAATTTTGACAATTTGAACACATCCCAACCCTTAACATAGCCGAAATCACATGACCAGTGAAGACAAAGACAGATTTACTAAGCAAAAGAGCCCAAATCACCAGATATTATTATTCATTGATGACCTACTGGTACCTATATGAGTTATCGAGGAACACCCCTGCAGTACTCAAAGCCAGAGTGATTGACAGTCTAGGCGGTGAGGATAAGAGGGGGGAGATGAATAGCTAGATCAATTTATAACACAAAAGCAGCGACAACAACAACAAGGTAAGTTAGTCAAGTTCTTGGAATACAAAAGCAGGGAACAATAATGAGATGAGCACGCCATCACCAACAAGGTGAATCTTGGGGCCAGTTGAATATGAAAGGAGTTTCCTCGGTAATTAAAATTATATCTGCTTCTAAAATCCGGCCTCGGCTTCTTCCTCAGAGGAGTTAAAACCGAGGCTAACTTTTACCAGCTAATAATATGATTCTAACCATAAAATGGAAATCATTGAGTTCTCACTGGCAGATCATGCTGGATGACACAATGAGATTGAAATTGATTGGCTAGACCTTTCTCTTTCTTAAATGTGGAGCTTGGATGATAACTTTGAATCCTTGACAGTGGAGAAAAAATTACAAAAAATAGCCCTATCTTGATTAGTAGATTCATATGCCGAGTCATCTCTGTTCTATTTCTCCTACTTCACTTGAGGTTATAATCAACTAATAAACCCCTGTCCCTGTTCAGATGTGCAACCAAACCGTTTCCCCAACGCTGATAGGGAGAGAGAAAACTTTAAAGAATTCAAATATGCAACAAAGTAGAACTCTTGTTCCTGAATGGAGGATATATGAGTATTTTGACACTAAAGACAGAGGACTAGTCATTAGTGGAAGGAATCCAATATGCAACAAGAGCTTTTCCTGTTCCATGGTTAGCAGCAGAGATACCTTTCCGATTCTGGTCTGATGTCAAAGTATTTCAGGAACCCGATAGCATTATTGAATCCAAGGAACAAGAATCTAGACCCCTGCCTAGAATTATGATGTGCAACAATCCTCTTTTGAACTCTTTGATTGGAAGGAAGTCAATTTTCAAGACCCCTGCCTGAAATGCGATGTGCAACATAGCCCTTGGAAAACATAAGAACTTGTTTTGTGAGTGCTTTATATCATCTTCTGACTTGGAGCATAGCTTTTCAGGTCAATGTGATCGGTAACAACACCCGTCTGATCTTTTGACCAGAAGAATATGAATATCACAGACCTCTGCCTAGAGTTGAAAAATACAGTAAGAACATTTCCTTGTCTGTGATAGGTAGCTAGCATTCTTTGAGGTCTTATATTACAATGATCAAAGCTTATGATCATCTTTTTTAATAATATAAAGAATTTTGAATAACTTGTATATCTAAATTGCTCTACTTATAATTGATGCATCGAAAGATTTTTCTTTTATGTCAGTCAATGGACAGGGTACATTGATGAAATTCTTAAGAGTGATGCTGTACTCCAGGTGATATCACAAACATGGTGTTATTGGTGCTGTCGGGTTGTCATGGCAGCTGTAGAAAAGCTAAAGATTTCATCCATTGTATAGAAAAGTATCATATTTTTTCCAAACCACATGCAACTAATTGATATTCCAATACATCAAACCTGTACCTTACTTCTTTTCCTGTCATATCAGTAAGTTTTAAAAATATCTCTAGAATGTTGAGGTACCTGTTCGGCTAATTCCACTAACATGGACCACAAAAGCTCTGGGTAAATTTAAGCGAGAAGTAAGAAATCTGATCCTTGCACAGATATGCAACCAAAAAGTCCTTATAGAGAAAGACTGGCTGTGATTGGTAAACACGAAATATGAAGTATACTCCAGTCTCCAAAGTATGATAACAAAATGCAACGAACTGATGTCTGGCCAGTAGTTGACTGCCACTGTCTAGTTTGAAATGTACAATCAAAACTTCCTGATGAAAATCAATGGCTATAATTGGTGGACATTATCTTTGAATTTTGGTCTGAAGCTCGATAATGGAATCAAAGAGCTTGGATCAATACTGCTGCCTAAACTGCGATGTGCAACAATACCTTTTGTATCATTGATTGGAAGAAACAGTTTGGTTTATATAATAACCTGGATTGTATAACTTACCTTGAATCACCTTGATGAGAATAGCTTGTAAGGAGAGAGGATTATGTCTTGGTTCTTTTGGTAGAGCTGGGATAATCAACATTGTTTGATAATTCAGACAGAGGCAGGACACAAGATACAATTCTGAAATCAGAAATACAATAACACCCTTTCAGTCATTTTGATCTGGAAAAAGCTGTGCTGTATGTCCTAGACAAATGTGCTGCTCCAAATCTCAATTTGAAGCTCATTATTTGTGAGGATGAGATAACCCAGACCTCAAGACTCCATGACATCAACTGGAGAAGTTCTTAAAGACAAGAAAGTACGTCATCAAGAGAATGAGATATGCAACAATACTTTTGCACTCTCTTTATTTGGATCATGACATTCTTATCTGCCTTCCCACCTGTAAGATACCACTGCATGAGAACCTATGATTGATTATTATTGGTGATCCTAATTGGATAGCTATAGCTACATGACGCAGTGATGTGAGGAGAGAGAGAGGATCAAGAAAAGATAATGTCATGAGAGATGCAACAACACTTTCCTATTCTCCTTAATTTAATCTCAAGAGGCATGTGACACATACTTACATTCAGCTACTACTTAAGACTTTTAATATGAGTTTAATATGAGCTCAATATCCTGCGAATTCTAGAAACTAGTTCCCTCAAAACTATAAAAGAAGACGTCATAGCTATACTATGATATACAACAATACTCTCCTAGTCTCTTTGATTGAGAAGAATATGTGTAGCAAGTGTTTATCTGATCTCCCACTTGAGTTTCAAATCTCTACCATAACAAACACAGAAATTACCACACTCATGAAGACATCATCACCAGTATTGTGATATGCAACAACAGCCACCTCCAGTTTGTATACAGCTGTTCATCATCCTGAAGTCTTCACTTGAATTTCTTACATGACATCAACAAGGTATACTCGAACTTCAAAAATACTTGGAATGACATCCTGGCTCATATAAGATGTGCAACAATACTTCTTCTCTCTAACTACAATAACCCGGCCCACTTTTTATAACCCAGAGATTGAAATAATATGGCTTTGCATGATGTCATAATGATTTTGAGATATGCAACAGTACTTTTGTTAAAGAATTATAAGAAGGTATGAAAAAGCTTCGCCTCAAGTCTTGTGCACAAGATTTCTACGTAATCTTATACAACCATCATCTGGAATACCGTACTTTGGGTGAGATGGGTAAATAATGTCATGAGTTAAGATCGTATAGCATTACCAGGTGAAGACCAAGGTCTAGTCTCATTAGATGACAGTCTAAACCACTACTTAATCCATATAATTCGTGGAGGCTCCTTTCATATTTGTATACGAAGGGTAACCGAGTAATTGGTGATCTTGGTAGTGGGCAATTTTCCACAATTGCGGTTTCCCCAGATTCCCTTCATATAAAAACATAAATACCCATAAACAATACCGTGCCACCCATTACAGAAAGACCTCAAAACCTAGCTTAAATAAACAAGCTACAACAGAATCAGATTTACCTTACCCTCATTCTAAGTTCTAAGCCATGGATGATCATTGTAAAGATAAGTCCACAGCATGTTAACTCCGCTCATGATATCGGAAAAGAATATTGTAGCTATATCGCTGAGATCTCCATGAGCTCAATATCACCTTACCCTCGCATAGCTACCCTTCGACCCTAACTTGTCAAATCCCTTCCATTCCACAGCGATCTCAATTATCTTTTGGGGGAGAAAATACTGAACTTTGGTAGTACTATTTGAATTCTATGCTATATGGCCTTCGTCCCAAACCAATCCATCCCATCCCATCCCATACACCCCTAAACAGCCCAACACCATCATAATCACCATCTACAAATCTCGGTAATCACCTATCCACACCCCCTATTCACAAAAACCCAGAAATACCATATCAACACTCATGCTAACTCTACTTCATCATTCCAAACTTGACCCCACAATACGATGTAGACTTCCTGACTTGTCACTACTGAATTTTCTGTTTATAAGAATGATACCCTGCGGCCAATTCGAGTTCCACACTTCCGTGATAATTACAGGTCACAGGTGATGAAATGGAGACAGTCCAGCTCAGTATGAGCCAGCTGTCTTCCTCTAGCTTATGACCCGCTTTATCCACCAAATACAAAATTGTAATCCGTTTACCCCTTGGCCATATCTGCTTTGACAGTAATAATCATTTCGCACTCTCTACCACCCACCATTATTCACATCACATAAATATGGCCCCAATCCCCAAAAAATCCTCTAAGGTTACTATATCCTCGACATCTCGAGCTTCATCAATACTCACTCTCAAACAATGGCAAAAGAACCGGTAAATTATTCCTCTTTTAAGAATGGAGGAAGACATTAATCTCAGGACATTGATCATCCTGTCCTCCTTAGCTTTGTCGCTGTCATTATCATCTTCAGTCGTGTTACCCATATATTCTTCTTCTGCCATACCGCCTGCAATTTTCGTGCCCTCGTGAGTCCTTGGAATGACTTCCCCTGATTGAATACAGTTTTGTCATTTCCTAGAGTGGGACAAAGTTTCGGTAATATAGCATACTTGTTGGCACACCTGCGGAAATTGTAAAAGCACTAATAGGTAAAGCAATGCTGCAATATCATACATAAACCAACTTGACTCCCACATTTGACTTATCTACCACATTCTAATCGTCCAAACCAGCCCTTTCCTTTAACAGATCATTAGCCTCGTCTAAATCAACCCCCTTCTCATTTGAGTCCTTGTGATGAAAGATTTCATTCTCCAAGAGCGTACAGTCGTACAATCACTCGAATTTCTCTGGAATATCGAATTGTCTGCTTGCATGATATCTTATACACTGTCAACGTTTCTGAATTAAGCCTTTCTCCTATTTTGCAATTTTCTTTTTCTTAATCTCGCTTCCTTTCAGAAGCTCCTGTTCCTTCATAAGTGCCTCTGAGTTCTATTCGTCGTTCATCTTATTTCTGATTTATGAGATGGATTCGTAACCTCATTCTTTGCTTTCCCAAGATCAAATTTATTCACTCTTTTAGTAGAAGTAATATGAGTAATATAAACAAAGTCGTTTCTATTTACTTGTATTTTATGAAGGATCTGTCTCTGCATTTATCCTTCTCGTTCCTTTACATAAATCATCCAAATTATATTGAATACGATTCCTTCTCCGACTAAAGTACATAGCTATCTATCCATGTCATATTAGTTTCCATTATCGTTCTTGTTCCGTTGTGAGATGTCAGGCTTACATATATTTGCATTTGAACCAAAATACTTACGGAACTATAAAGATAGATGAGTATCATTTCATTGTGTTTAGTTTTCATTTTGTAAGTCTTATATCCAGTGGAAAGAGAAGAAATACACCCGCAAATGACGCGCACTACTGCGTAAACTCTTGACTCTCCTCAAAAGAATCCAGAATCGAGATTTCATATCATCTCATCTCATCTCTTGCTGTCAAAAAATGAATCCCATTGCTGCGTATCGGTTGACACATCCAAAAGCTAGTTTTGATGATATATTCTGACCTTATCCTGAACACTTTAAAATAAGTATATCGACATATATTTCTTCCAAGTAAATAATTTAGAGAGATTTACATTATTGAAAATGATATGAGATATTCAAAATACTGACTTGATGTATCCTATCCTATATCATGGGTTGAGGAAATGTAATATAGACGTATTATGATCTTTCATATTCACCTAAAGCATTAGACTATGCCATTTACCACTGGGGGTTTTTGAGCGTTTACCACTGGGGAAATGAAGAGTGTCTTATGCCCTACAAGTTGATATATCCTACAACTCGAACTCGGTATGCCATTTAATAGATTTAGCATCCATGGACAAATTCGACTCTCTGATTTATTAATCAACCCAACCACCAGTTTCTCCAACACTATGCTCCCATACGCAACCTCACTAGTCCTCGTATCCTGATCTTCTAACCACCTCTTTTCTATTACCGCCTTTCCATCCCAATCCCTATCCCGATCCCTACCCCTCAAATAACCCTAAACATATTACTCCTCACACCCCTCCCAAACCCATCCGTAACCGGTTTCCCCCCTTCATACGAAATCCCCGCTGCCCCCTCTCTCCCCTCCATCTTCGCCTTCAATTCCTCATCCATTTCCGCCATTGTTTTCCTTTTCTTCTCTACCTTCTCCATCTTCTCTCCCCCCTCAGCTACCATCACCGGTTTTCCATTCCCTCCATTCATCGCACAAGCTTGCACTTCCTTTCCCGCTTTCACCCCATTTACCCCCTCAACCTCTCCGCCTTTTCCCATCTCCCCCATTACACCCTTTCCTCGAGCTGAAATTTCCCCTTTAGATTTTGATCTCCCATTATCATGACCAACCCTATCATCATGATACCACCTCAACCTCATTGATACACATGCCAGAGTATCACGTCTTGGAGTGCCACGCGGAGCCAAAATCACACACTGCGAAACCGAAGTCGCGCCACAGATAATACGTCTCGTGAGCATAATAATTTAATTATCCTCAAAGATTTGACGATTCGACAATTCGATAGGGAAATCAATTGATGTAACCGATCAAATCAATGTTCCTTTCCCTGTATATGAATATGAAGAGTTTGTAAGAGCAGTCATATAATCCCGCACAGTATACATACAGTAACAGTAGTACATATGACGTCACCATAGCGCGTAATCAGCTGATCTGATCTACTTCCCTCCCAACCTTCCCAACTCCCTACACCCTATATAAATCAATTGAGAGAACAATATCATATAGTACTCATATAATGCATATTCAAATTATCAAATATTTAGATTCTCTTGAAATTTTAAGTTTTGAGAAATAGATTTAGATTTAGATTTAAATCTCCAAATGAGATTAGATATCAAACTGCTCTATTTACTCGAGTAGTTCTCCTAATACTCGAGTATAAGGAATTACTTGATACTTTATATTTTATATTTTACATTTTACATTTTACACTTTACTCGAATAAGAATAAGAATAAGAATAAAAATAAAAATATCAAATTACTATAATACGTACTATAGTTTCATCTCATCTCATCTCATCATAACATACTATACTACTCCCAACCATTATATAACAGTATTCATAATTATTGAAGCTCAATTTAGATATCATTTAGATATATCTCCCCATCTCTCTCTCTTTCCTCTTCTCTCATCCCCCCTCTCTTTTCTCTTTCCCCTCTCTCCTCTCTCTTCTTTCCCATATTTCTCTCATTTAAATTCAACTCATACTCATTCACACCAGATTTGATCCGAGTCTGATCAGAAATCTCCATCCATTCATCCCTCCACTCCATCCATCCTTCCATCCATCCCTCCATCCATCCATCCCTCCATACAATATCCAAGCCCCCCTCCATCCTCTCCATCCCCTCCACCCCTTCCACCATTCCTTTAAATTAAACTCTCAGCACAAACATACAAACCACCACTTCCACTAACACTCCCACTCCCAACCCAGTACCCATATTCCCTCCCCTTATCTCCTCACCTCCCCTACCTCTCTCCCCCCTCCTCCCTCCTCTATCCTCCCATATCCCCCTCCTCTCCTCTCCTTTCCCCTCCCTCCAAACCCCACAGCCCAAAAACCCCACAACCCAACAATCACTCACTGTACACACTATCCTCTGAAACCGAAACACCACACACCGCACACCACACACTACATACACATCACAAATCACACACCACACACTGCACATCACACACCACACAATAACTTTCAAAACTCTACACGCTATACTCGAGTACATTGTACGCTGTATTTTATACTCTACTCGTACTTTATAAACAACACAACAAAACAATGCAATAACACGATAGATACAATTCCATTCCATTCGATTCGATACAAATCAAATAAACTCAACTCAATAATTCCAAAAATCCAAAAATCCCAAAAACACCTTCAGACATGCTGATGGTATATAAGTTAACACCTCCCAACCAGCTAAGCAGCCAACCGACCAACCGACCGAAAACCCAATAATAAAAAAACAAGTACAAACAACCCAACCCATAAACCCCCCGCTAAAATCACCCAACAATAATACTATTCAACTCCTCCCCATCCTCCCCCTCCTCCTCCTCCCCCTCCTCAATACTCTCCACCAAACTCTCCTTCTCTTTCTCATTCTCTCCCTCTCGTGTACGCCTATGAATCCTTCTCTTATCATACCCCCACCCATCATACCCCCACCCCCATCCCGGATATCCATATAAATCTTTGAACCCCGTTTTGCAAATACATCTTTCTAGACTCAAACCTTCCATTTTCACCCAGCGACGAATCATCTCCTTGTCCACTTTAACTTTGCCTCTATATCCTTTCATGTTATCCCCCCTCTCCGCACTTTTTCCTTTATCTTCACTTTTTCCACCTTTTCTTCCTCCCTCTGCCATTTCCAAAACACCCATGCTCCTCAGTACTCCCAGTATGTCTTCTACTGCTATCCATGTGCTTTTACTAATAGCTTCGACCGTCGTTATACCATAGTTGTTTTCCATTGGAGGAGTAGCAGGGAGTTTCATTACCGATTTAGTTGTTGGCTTTGGCGTTGAAGTCGATTTCACAGGGACAGGCGCTGAGGTTGATTGAGAAAGAGATGAAGATTGCATACCCACCCCCTTCATACCCTTTCTCCATCCCTTCCCCATTCCCTTCCCCGAAGCTTTCTTCGCTTGAGTTTTCTTTTCCACTTCTTTAACCACTACTACCTCTTCCTCCTCCTCCTCTTCTTCCTCCTTCTCCTCCTCGGCATCATCATCTTCCCCCAACTCTAGGAGATATCTTGCTACTTCACCCGCCCAATATCTCCCATACCCCTTCTTTCCCAAATCACTAATTGGTTTCTCCGGGCCGCCAATTAAACCCTCTCTCCTACTAATCTCGTAACTGACGCCTATCAATAAGCTGCCTAGGCCTCTCTTTTGCCAAGGAGGGAAAACGAGAATGCAAGCGAGATTATTATTATCCCAGGACATTTTTTCCTTCGAGAAGAAGCCTAGGATGTGTGATTCTGATGTACCTACATCAGTATGGACGAGGAGGAAATAGTTGAAGGATTGGACATCATAGAAAACGGATTTGTTGTCGAGAAAAAGTTTACCGAAGAGGGAGAGGGATTGACAGAAAGTCTGTTTGATGAAGTCACGTTAGCAAAGATCCTTATGAATATAGTATAGAACAGACTAAAACAGTAAGAAAAGAAAGAAAAACTTACACTCTCAACCTCCCCATCTACCTCCCACACACTCCACCTCTGCAGTCCATGACCTTCATGAGCTTCGTGATGATAAACTTTATTGCCAGGAACACTTCCCCTTCGTGCACAACACGCCCTATGTCTGATCATCTCCTCTTTATTGATAGTATATCCAAAACACCAGTTACAGACAAACAGTGTATCAATCTGCGATCCCCTCGCATCCCTCTCTTTACATCCTTTAGTACTTTTTCCACTTTTAGTACTCTTCCCACTCTTTCCACTCTTAGTACTCTTTCCACTTCCTTGACTAATACTTTGTGAATTGTTGTCAAGGTTCCCATTCCCAATGATTTCCCGGGAATAATAACTCGAATACCAAGTCTTGAAACAGAGCTCTCCAAAAACAACCTCATCGATATTCCTCTCCTTCTCTTTATCATCCTCACTCTCCTTTGTACCATTTGCACCATTGGCACACCCCGAACTTACTCCCCTTGCCCTCCTCGCCATCTGTCCCTTCGATCCAGAGGGTGAAGAACTTCCCCCTATTCCAACTCCCGATCGCCAATCAACTTCAATCACATCATCATCTCCCTCAGATTCTTCAATTGGAGGCGACGGCAACGAGTTTTCCATACTGACGGTGGTATTTCTTTCCCTCGTTCTTTCCCTCGGTATTTCCCTACCAATCGGTTCTGCTCGATCCGCAGCCGCAACTGTAATCGATCCATTAACTCGACTAGTTGTGCTTAATTTTTTGCGTTTTGATGTGTGGGTGTGTTCTTCTTTTTGTGTCTGATTTACGCTGCCAATTGTAGTGTCGTACATAACATTTCCACCATTCATGCCATTTTTAGCCTCCTCATCTTCGTCAAAGTCAACTTCCGGTTCCCTCTTCTTCTTTCCCTGCGCATGCGGACTCCTGGTAATTCCGAATTCGGCCAATCCTCTCTGCCTCTTCTCTCCAATACTGGTTCTCATCGACCCCTCAACCTCAACCCCATTTGAACCAACGTTTGTTGTAGTGGTAGTTGTAGTTGGAGTCTGGACCGTTATTGGATCGGTGGAATCATTCGCGTTTGCATGTATATCTGCATGTGCATCGCGCGAGCTCGCTCGGCGTTCACGATTTCGTAAATTTCGCGGTGGCATTGTGCCTTGTCTCGTAGTTGTAATTTAGATGGGGGCTTGATAGTTTTGTAATGTATGGTAGTAGAGTTTACTACCAAAATGCCAATTGACAGCGTATTCTGCGAATTGCGTTTTGGATTTGCAATCGCGACTTAGTTGTGGTGATTGTAAAGTGCGATAGAAGGATTCCTCTCTGTCGCAGTACTTGCAAATAAATCAGTATATTTGTAATAGAGTATCGTAAAAATTCCTGCATATATTCTCGTCAAGAATGCAGTTCTGATAGTTTATTTACAATTTCAGTTCAAGTTCAGCAATTAATGCTTCGTTCGTTCGTGGATGTACTAGATATTTGTAAAGTGCGAATTTTCCAGTCTAAGGGCAACTTCGTCGAGTTGATGACGTAAAGAGTAGGAATTTAACCTTTCTGCCGTACTTATGCCAGAAATGTTTTTCCTCATAAAGTTCAGCACAAAAGGGTGAATTATTTCCTTCAATTCATCACTGTCGCGCTGAGAATGAAGCTGTTTACATTATCGCGTCATGGCTCTCGAGTCTCGACAAGGCTCTGTACCAAATCATGCAAGGCTACCAACGATACTATATATACAATTGGTGCGCATTGATACTTATCGAAAATCAAAGACAACATCAAAACTTTTATAATTGACAAAAACTTAAAAATTAATAGAAAAACAAACATCATAAACATACAAACACATTACATCTGGCTGGCGCCTACATACATACATACATACACACATACTATACATTACTATATCGTGCATTGCATCAAATGGCATGGCATCACATCTCATCACATCGCATCACATCACATGCAAGTACTAGGTACTCCAGAAGCCAAAGTAATGTAAAGTAAGGCAAGTTCAGGTACTAGTAAAATAAGGCCAGGTAATGTAATGTAATGTAAGGTATGATAAGTAAAAAAAGTAAACTAATGTAGCATTGGGATTTCCATCTATCAGATCAAGCTCCAACTACCCGACCGAACCATTTTGTACGTCGTAGGTAGGTAGTTTTTGCAATTCAACGAAAGAAATCCCATGTTGGGAAGATAGGTAATGTAGCAAAACAAGTCAAGGTTATTCAGCCCACCAAACCAAACTTTCCCCCTCCCTTCACGGTCCCGTGCTAGTACAATTGCATTTGCATTTGCATTCGCATTCGCACCCAACCAAATTTGTATACATGTTTGAAAGTCTTCCTTTCCCCTCCATTCCACTTCCACTTCACGAATTCCATCCATCTTACATGCCTTCGAAGTCTCCCCCCAGATCATCTTCATCCAAATCACCATCTTGAATCTCCTTTGCCATTTCACGTTCGCGTTCTCGTGCTTCTTGAGCATTCTTCAGTTCCAATCGATGTTGATTCATTGGGAATCTCATTGCCTGTTGTCATATGGTTAGCATATATTCGACGCTGGTGTAAAATAAGAAATTAAAATATACCTTAACACTCTCATCATGAAGAGCAAGACAAGCACGAATACGATCATGGAATGCCTCACCAGGCTCTCTGGTAGCATACACATCCCCAACCTCCTTACTCTTCATGAATCCCTTCTCACGATCCAAAGTTGCCTCAATGACACCATCACGAATTGCCTTTGCAACAATGTATTCTGCAGATTCCTCACTGTTAAGCTTCAAGCGTATGCAGATATCTCGAAGGGAAATTCTGGAGTAAGACAAGGACATCATTCGAATACCAGTTTTAATGACGTTTTGTCGTAGACGAAGTATCAAAGTATAAGTACCATCACGTCTGAAAGTCTCCGCATGTTGAGTAATTACTGCCTCGAACTCTGCAATCAATCCTACTCGGACTGCTTGTACGAGGTTAAGATAAGGTTGTAGAGCACGTTCAAGACTGGCGATTTTGAATGTTGCACGATCAGGAATATCTCCCATCAACAACTCAACCACAAGAAGTAGCTTTGTTGCAGTTTGTAAGAATCCTGCAGCACTTGGACTCGAAGGAGCTTTGCGAGTAGCAGCTGTCAAATGCTCATGAGCCTCAGTATATCTCAATTGAACAGCCCTGATACGTCCCAAGTAGTACAAATATCTAGCAACTTGGTTGTTTGAAGCACTGTCGGGGAATTTAGTATGTGAGATAAGGAGATCAGCTTGAGTGATGTGAGAGGTTGAGAGATAGTTCCGTAAAAGAAGAACGATGACAGTTGATTGAGTATCGATATCTTTGCGCAAGACAGCAGTCCGTAAAGCAGAAAGAAGAGCAGGTCGAAGGGCCACAACTGGAGAAGCTGGAGAAGGTGGAAGTGGTGCCAATTGCTCAGCGAACAAAGACCAATAGAAATACACGCGGGCGGAGAGAGAATCTAGAGTTCGGCGATTGAGGCCGTGAATGACAGTTGTGAGATGTTTGGAAAATGCAGATCCCTTGTCATTAATCTTATTATCGAGGTAAAAGATTTGAACGAGGATGCTGAGGAATATGTCGATCTCCGGAATGATATCTTTTGATTCCTTTTTCCCGCCATTTTTGGCAGATTTTGGATCAGAATCGATTTCCATTTCCGAAGACGAAGCCTTATTAAATGCTGCATTCTCTCTATCGAGAGCGACGAGAAAAGCCTTCGCTTGCTGAGTTGACGATGGGTAGGTTTCCGTGATAACTTGCGCCAGAATATCAGCCGTAAGCTGTTTCCGAATAGAGGAAATGGACCTGAGGGCTCGGAGTGTGTATCTAGCATCGAACAAAGCAACAGCTTTCTCTAATAACGGAAAATTGCTCTTGATATCTGCGAAGAAGATTGATATGTTAGCTTCTGTTTGTTGATAATATTAATGAATATAATATTGAGTGATGCAAGACATACCTGCAACAGCCTTGGCCACTGGATCGACCTTGACAGCACCTGCATCCTCTCCACTCTCCGCAGATCCATCCATGTCTACATCTCCATCATCGTCTTTCGGAGGAGGAGCCGATAATTTAGAGCCCTTTGATGGTGGTACGACGACCGTCATCTCCTCTTCATTGCCTTCCTTAGTTTTCTTTCCCTTTCCACCCTTCAACGAGCTCTTCGCATCGTCCTTCTTCGTACCGTTAATACCGTTTTCAACTGGATCTGCGCCGTTTTTATATGGTGTTTTGCCAGGCATAACTGCAGATCAAAGAGTGTTTTTGAAGATTGATGTCGCCCTTTCGTGATGTAAAGTGATGGTAGAGCTAAGCTACTTTCCTTGAGTCGCGTGGGATGATCCGAAGAGTATTTCAAATGCTCTCTTGTCCACGAAGTCTCTAACTGGAGCCTGAGGTATGACAGAAGTTTTGGAAGGGTTGTTGATTGAAAAGTGTGGTATATTGTTGAGTTGTCAAAGACTTGTTGTAGCTGTCTTTCCAGATCTCGGATTACATTTACAACATCAAAGCTCTAAGATGATTACGTTAGTTTTAGTGACCTTTAACGCAATTCTAACGCGAGTCATCGGGTGCCTTGCGGCAAGCTGGCAAAGCATGTGTGTGTGCAGTGTAACATGTAACATGAACCACCAAAAAAAGTGTTCTTCAAACAACATACATTAAGAGTATTTGAATTCATCTATCTACTCGTACATCACATTATTTACTTCCATCACAACATCATCACATACTGCAAATGAACCCAAATATTCCCACAATAATACTATCCATCTATCATCTATTCCATTACCCTATCTATCCCTCCTCATCCCCATCCCGATATCAAATCTCTACCTAGCTACCGAATGAGCGCACGAGCACGAGATCACCTTTGAATCACGTATGTGGCATATATATGTGGGGACATCACTCGGGTCCAAAATGATGATATGATATCGACGACGATGAGGGGGTTGATATCAGATCTAGTCAGTCGAGGGAGATTGTGAATGAGTGAGGTGATTTGGTGGGGATACTGTTCATTGCTTGGGGGTGGTGGTTATTGAGTATATAGAAATATAGAGATTGGGTCGCATGTCCCTGTGCTGGAAAGTATAGGTACTTATATAGTTGTTGCTGTAGAAGATAATCCAGATTTTACAAGAATTCAAGGTAGAGAGTAAACAGGACAATAGGAGGGAGCATTAACAAATCAAATATCATATCACCATCACGAACACATCATATCGCAGCAAACCCGTCATGAAGATCAATAAAGTGTTATGAATGTAAGTACCATTACTGATTAATACTTCTGTGTGAACCGGAAACCGAACCATGCCCAGAGAGAATGCACATAATGCAATGAACAACATCAGAATCCCATCCCTCCAACGCCAATAGCAGTCCATGCCATATGCACATCGAATGAAGAAGAGAAATTATAACGCCACTCATCATCCATCCCATTCCATGATAACGAGGACCCAAATTATCCCCATTTGTCATAACTCCCTCCCTTCATCCATTTCGATGTCCATTGCCGTTCCCTTCCTAATCACTACCCTTTCCACCGGTGACCTTTGCAGCTTGAACAGCGCTCATCTTATTAATCCATCCAGAGCTTGGAGCGATCTTACGAACAGTTCGGATCTCGTCACTGGCGTAACCTGGAATACGAATATTGTAACCGCGCTCAAGAGTGAGTTGAATATCACGGATCTCCAGAATTTTAGAGCCACGTTCTTTGGCGTTCTTGCAGGCGGCTTGAAGGACTTGATCAACAAAGTTGTCGGCGACGGTGAGAATGGACTATTGGATCGTGTTAGTTTAGGACTTGGGCTTTGGTAGACATAAAGATATCTTGTGGTTGCGATAAGGGTAATAAGATCGATCTGGTAAATCGGAATTCTGCATGCAAAAAAAAACTAAGCTTACTTCTTCAACTTCAGCAGTCAAACCATTACTTGCAGCGTTCTCTCCACCACCGGTAACTTGTCTGACAAGCTCATCCAATTTCTTCTTGCTCAAAACGCGATCGCCTTCGCCATCCAAAACGTAACCTGGGGCCTTTGATATAACCGGTTGATTCATAACTCCATTACCAGCTCCTGATGGGCCGCCGGTATACGAAGGACGTGGTTGACCCATTTGTACAGGTTGTGGTGGTGCGATGGCCCTTTCAGGTAAATGTTTTGGAATTGGAAGTTTTTGTGAGCTTGAGTTTGGTTGTTCTTTCGGCATAGCGATCGGCATAGCGCTAGGATGAGTATGCGAGTGTCCCATAACCGTAGGCGTGCCTGTCGCTTGACCGCCTGCACTAGAATAACTTTGAGCCGCGGTTTGTAATGCTGCTTGATGAGTAAGAGCTCTTGGAGGGCCATGGTTTGCTGCACTGGTTGAGGTTGCTGATTGAGGAATAGCAGAGTGAGGAGAGTTTGTTTGACCTGGACGAGGCTGATTATTTTGCATTTGAGTAACGGCAGTATTGATCGGGCCGGGAATCGTTGGTTCGGTTTTGATACCTGGCGCCTGCCCCGGTTGAGATTGAGGCATAGTTGGATGGGAAGGTGCGGTTGGAGTAGGTATTTGCGGGCCATGTGGTAGTTGTCCTTGTGGCATAGAAGGCCGATTAACACCACCCATCTGTTGATTGCGAGCTTGTTCAATAGCAGCATTGACAGTTTGGGTATTTTGCATTGCTGGGTTGGGTGGTTGTTGCAAGTTCATGGGTGGTCTAGGTGCTCCTTGTGTTTGATTCAAGTGGGTGCCTTGAACTCCATGACTGCCCTTACTTCCAATACCACCCACATTTCCATTCACATTTGGATCAGATGGCCCAGATCCGGAAGCTTGAGATTGTTGAAGATGCTGTTGCTGTCCTTGATGTTGAGAATTTTGTGATTGGAAGCGTTTCTGGTTGTCTCTGATTTCTTCAATAATTTTTTTGGCCTGAGAATGCTGATTCCTGAAATCTGCCACTCTTGTCTGGTAATCCGTTTCATCTTGTTCCGTTGCAATTCTCTCTTCTCTCTTCTTCTTAATATATTCTTCCAAGCCTTTCAGTTGCGAAGTCGCCTTCTCCATGGCCATCAATCCCTTGCCATATCTATTTTTGACTTCCGTCAACCATTTGGTCCATTCTGCAGATTTTGGGATCAAATTAGGTGGAGCAGCCCACGGAAATGTTTTGATGTGTTGTAACAGCTTGTCCTGTGGCTGGCCAGGAATTTGAGGTCTTGGTTGTTGCTGGGAAACGCTTCCAGCATTGGGGCCACTAGCTAGGGCCTCTTGTGATAGTGCGGTGTGCTCGTGCTGTTGCGAAGCTGAATTTTGCTGAGCCGTATTGTTCAACGGAGCCGCTGAGGGCTGCGGAATGGGTTGCGAGTGTTGTGCCTGTTGGCTTTGTTGATTCTGCTGGACTTGTTGACCCTGCGGCTGGTGCTGCTGTGCTTGCTGTACTTGTTGCCGCTGTTGCTGTGCACGATAAGCTTGCATCTTGCCCGTGAGAGACCTCGAGAACTCGGCCAATTTGCGTTTGGCCTCTATATGTTGTGGTGATTCGGCAGAATTCTCTTCAATCTGGGACCAAAGCCCCCTCAGTCCGGTTTCCCATTTCACTTTGTCCTCATCTGTGAAAGCTCCCGTTGGAAGGCTGCGCATCATTTCGGGTTTGAAGAGTGACATTGGGCGGCCTTGTTGGAAACTACCAGATTGACTTTGTTGCAAATTACCAGATTGGCCTTGAGGCGCTTGGCTTTGAGAGCCATTATTCATGATGGTAGACATTGTTAGATTTCTCAAGAAATATTGAAAATGGTCCTTTGTATTATTGAGGTTAATTGTAGGGAGTTTTCTATAATATGGTTGTGTAAATGTTTGTCAAATGTGTGGTGAAGTTGATGATCTGAAGTCATTCAAGGGAACACTAACAGGGAACACTAACAGAGAACGCTAATACATAACGGGATTTTGCCGGGCGGTCAAGAGAAGTCTCCCCAGCCATAACATGTGCATGGGAATCCAAGTCTTTGTGATGAGCTGCATATTTTCCCATGGGGAATATCAGACGGGTATCGACATCTAGACACTCATTGGAAACACTATTCATTGGTACACATAACACTAGAGATAGGGGCTGTCATTCTAATCTAATACCAAAGTTACAATTAAAACTAATTATACCCTTCAAATTGATAGTCCTCCTTCCACAGGACAGGACACTTCATTTTTGCATTTACATTCACTCTATCTTCTTGAATATCAGTCATGACCCCTTTTCAAATCCATCAGACCATCAGATTTAATTGACCTTGTACTCACTAACATCAGGTTCTGGCTATTCAATTATACTCCACCCCCTGTGAAGGGGTGTTCCTCATCGAATTCATTATATTACATGTTTTTCAAAGCTCTCAAATATCTCAAACCTCAAATGGCCTATGAAGTTCAAGTTTATCCCAGAGAAGTCTTTACATCGTCCTCCACTACATATGACATTCTAAGCTCAATATTGAACCATCCCACATTGTAGCAACTATGTCCCAAATTCTATCTATCAAGCTGTTTATCAATGCGCAATTCTCAATACTCATCCTTCAAACACTTCAAACACCTGAATACCATCAAGATATCAAGGATCAACTAATCCTTACCCAATTCTCAAATCTATATTTGCTATCAAGACATGCATGAATCCACAAAAGCAGGCATGAAAGCCACAAACACACAAGCCAATAAAAGGTATATCTATTTGTATTCTCCTATATCCTCTCCAGCAATAGTTTCATCCCCACTCTATAAATAACCCAAAAACTCGAAACCATGAGTTCCAATCCAGGTTCACAGGCTAACTACCAGCCAATTTTGCTGCTATCCTTACATCCGCTATGCAATGCTATATCATCTATGAAACCAAACGCAAGAATCCACCCGTTAAGAACTTTCTCGCTCAAAAATGTAAAAAGCAATATGCCACCGTCATAATGTATCGTTCCTTCATGCAATGAATCGCTCATTCATAATTCGTCAAATCGAGATCCAGTTTCAAAATCCACCTATAGTCACCCCTTCATCAATCGTCTTCCAAACATGCTTAATCCTAGATATAAACTTTTCTCAAGAGGAAGAGTCAATATCCATACTTTCCTGCAAGACATAATATGGTAACTGTCTTAAATCATCCAACTCGGTATCATCTTCAATTACTTCCTCGCAACTGTCCGGTTCTTCCAATTCTGGAATCCGAGGGGTTGGATCGTCAAAAATGAGACTCGCCCTCCGATCACCCCCGTAATTGAAGGTTTTCCTTCGTAGTCTCCTGGCACTAGATCCCGCCTCATTGGCGCTTAGATGATCCGGCTGTAAATCCTCATCGTCCGTATCACTGCCAATACTTTGCGCCAATGAGCGTTTTTGTACAGTAGCTGAACTGCGACGTCGACGCCGCCTTTCCTCCCGATTTCGTTGTACCCAAGCTTCATGCTCGTCCAATGGCGAGCCATCTTGATCTTCGTTATTGAAAGCCTCTGTGCAGTCGTGTGCGGTGAGATCGCGGAGATCATCCAAGAAATGCGGATCAAGTTCTGTTGGCGTAGATGCGGGCGCAATGTGTCCTCGATCGGGCTCGGCGTCTTCGTATTGGTGGGGCCGTATGATGGTTTCTTCATCGCAATCGTAGTTTTCGAGATCGCTGTCTGTAATTTCCTCCAGTGTGAAGTTGCCCTTATCCACTATCCGCGATGGTCTGCGCATAGGCGACGAGAGAGGTGAATGTGGATATTGAGAACTTTCTGATCGAGGTGGACTTGCGCTGCCCGAGGATTCAGAGGAGGGAGAGGTGGATCGTGGGGATAGGTCTTCAGGTCGGTTGTAGTTGAAGGGGGATCCCGGGCCATTAGGTATGATCCCATTTGGTTTAGGAGAGGAACGAGCAAAGTTCATTGTTTGTCGTTGAGTCGCGAATGTAAAGGTTGAGTGAGTCGGTGTCTCGGGTGGTGATGAAGGGCCGACACTTTGTGCGAAATTGAAGTTGGGAGTTGTGGGCCGCATTTTTGGCAAGTGTGATCTTATGGTTGCTTGACTTAATGTATTCGAGCAGATAATGTGTATATTGCAATTGAGGTCAAGGTGTAAGAGCTTGTGGTAAATCTCTCCTAGTAGGAGAAGGAAGATCTGGAGGATCACAGTTCATGATAATCTCTAGATGAGCTTGGGGCGCCAATGAGCCTCGCAATTAGAGATTCGGGGCTTTCAAGTTCGTTAAACGTCAAAAGTCAAGAAAGGAGTCCGGTCCGGTCTCAGAGCTGGAAA
This sequence comes from Sclerotinia borealis F-4128, assembly GCA_000503235.1. Taxonomy (NCBI): domain Eukaryota; kingdom Fungi; phylum Ascomycota; class Leotiomycetes; order Helotiales; family Sclerotiniaceae; genus Sclerotinia; species Sclerotinia borealis. The sequence goes on along the minus strand of KI628675.1, from coordinate 67,906 downwards.
CTAGGGATCTGAGGGACGAGGTTCTGATTGAAGATACAAGGGTCAGCGTAACTTGCTTGTACATCTAGGTAAACAAGGCGACCAATGATAAATATCCATTTCAATCGTAAAAATAAATTGAATATGGGTCAATTGAACTGAGATCTTTGTCTAAAGCAGTAGAGAGATGAGAAGGGGGCCAAACTTGTTTCGAAGTGTTGAGGATAAGGCGTACGAGGAATAGAGAGGTATATCAGAAAATCCTCAAAAATAATATTTCAAGGAATGCCGGGTATTCGAGGAAAAGTGTGTGTTTTATGCGTCTCTGTCTCCACACCACACCACACCGATACCGAAGATCAACACACCCTAGGGAAAAAAGGTTGTGTTGGTAACCAGTTGGGGGGTGAAAATCAAATGCTCGCTCGACCCGAATGTTCGGGTAAACCTCAAATTGAGAATGAGGTTGTAATGAAGGAGGGAAAGGGAGAAAGCGAGCCCACAATATTAAAGCAAGATAAGAGATATATGGACAACTCGGTGATATCAATCGGCCTATAGGTATTGGGCAGAAATCATCAAGGAATAACCTTGTTTATCAATGCAATGTAAGAGTGAGTGAGTGAGTGAGAGGGAGTGAGTTGCTTTTTCTTTTGTGCTTTACTGAGTAGTTCAATGATAGTACTGTACTCGTAGTAGTGAGTAGTATCTGTAGGTAATGAGTAGTGGGCGGCGAGTCGTCAATGGTCAATACCGCCAATCGACCAGTGATTGAATATGGGGTCAGTTGATTGGAGTGAGTGTTTGAATATGAATATGTGCGTGTGCATGTACTCGAGTATGGTGGCTCCTGGGGAAAGCTTATATTGGATGAATAGATGATGGATGGCAAGTTTTTGGTGATTTCCAAGCATGAAAAAGCAAAATTCCCTTTCATGAAGCATTCGGAAACTCACATCGAATCCTCTAAAAAAGTGAATGGAGTGAATGTGAATAGCTTATTAATGGTAATGGCGTTGCAATGGTGTTGCGATGTGTTGTCAGTAATGGGAAAGTAATATAATAATAAGCAGAATTGAGAGATTGAGAGAAGAAAGAGAAAAGGCAACAAAATTCAAGGAGTAAATAAACTTGAAAGATATCACGAAAAAGAATATATGTAGCAGAGAAGACGAAAACAACCCAGGGTAATATGCAAACAATGCATCTCTCATGCTGGAACGATTGTATCTCTACCAATTGGCATTGTTGGTTCAAATTAAGTGAAGAATGCGTTGTTCAATCGATCGAGGGAACTTCTCCAAAAAAAAAAAAGGTGGGAGAGTTAGAGAATGAGGGTGATAGAACAAAAGATACAAAAAGATACAAAAACAATACCGGTACATCATGCATGTTGCGGTATAATATGAGCAATAAGAAGATGGATTTGTATTGGAAAGCGAAGAAAAGTCAAGATCTGATTCGTGAGTAAAGAGAAGTGAGTGCATGACAGGACATGTGACCAGTAACCAGAAGCAAGGGGTGAACGTTAATCTAAGCCGGCCATCGGGCTTATCGTCTAATCTGAAATGGAAAAAGTACCGGCCGGTATCCTACTGGCCGGTATCCTTGTCCCGCGTCCCAAAACCCTTGCCAATATTCTATTCCGGTTGTACTCAAGTAAATATTGACTTTCAACATTCAACATTAATAACCTACACAACACAACCTCAAGCAAGAACCATCACAATGTCTCTACTCGAAAGACATCTAGAACAAATTGCACTCTCAGCAGATTCAATAGCTTCATTACCGCAAGTACCATATCCTCTTCATTCAAACCTATCCGCTAACCCCACTACCCACCAGCTTTCCCCCCCCTCAAATCTTCACCAATGCCCTCCTCTCAAACCAAGATATCACCGCCCTAATCCGCGACACCGAACCACACGAACGCGCCCTCTTCTCCGTTCCTCCACCCCCACCACCCCCAACCAACATCGCTCCGGAACCCAAATCTTCTTCTTCCCGCCGGCAAACCGTCTTCAACGTAACATCTGGCGAAGTAGCTCCTGCATCTGGACCCAACGGTCGGGCGCCCAGGCGCAATACTGCTGTTGCTGCTGTTCTTGGCGCAGAATTACATTCGCAGGTGCGCAAAACGGAGAGTGGGAGGGGAGAAATTGATGTAGGGGTTTTGTTGAAGGGGGCGGAGAAATTAAATGCAGTGTATCCGGTTCAAGGGGTTCCGGAGAGGATAAGGGGTTTGAGGAATAGGTATGCGCAGTTGAAGGAGAGTGTGAAGAGACATGAACAGAAAGTGCAGAAACAGACGAGAGAATTGGAGAAGATGAATAGAGTGGATGAATTTGAGAGTGGTGGGGAGGAGATCCAGCAGGAGATGGAGGAACCGTCGGAGATAGAGGTTACGGATGAGGATTTGAAGAGGGAGGAGCAGGAGATTAGGGAGTTGGAGAGAAATAAGAGAGCATTGGAAGAGAGGGTCACCGGGATGGAAAGGGATTTGGGAGGATTGCTGAGATGATCTCCCGGATACTGGTTTTGAGCATGAAGGGGATGAGTAGGTCCATTTGATGTCACGATTTATGAGGCTACATAGTTTTTGATACCCGGATTATGGAGTTGTTGCTATATTCTGTTCTCATTTATATGATATCTCTTCGAACCTTTGTGGATGTTGGTTTGTTTGTTTGCTTTCATGTGTCAATCACTCGATTCACTTGATTCACTTCTTTAGGCCGTTGCAGAACAGCCCCAATTCAGGAAGAAGGCATAAAGTTGATCTGTGTGTTGCATAACTTGCATTGACCAAAACTGCTGTCGTCATTTCCTATTTCTATTTTGGGTTCTATCTCCATTCCTTCACTACAGTAGCATGCTGTAGTCTACTGCTTCCAGCATCTGCTCCAAGTACACATGTCAATATCTGATACATTTTTATTTTCATTTTTATTTTCACATCTACTAGGTTATGCTTCCCTATCAATATGCTCTGAGTATATATAATTAGAGGAACAAGTTATGATGAGAAACACACAGGAAGGAACCTTCAAATACCAAGAGAACAGAACCATCTCAAGCTACTCGAAGCAACATATATGTCACAGGTTAAAGTTTCCTCTGTTGTGATTTCAAACAAGCCTCTATAAATATCTATAGTTGTGTGTGAATTTGCAGTTGGGAAATTTCTGTCTAAGGGATGAGGATGAGTAAACCATCGAAGCCTATGTACTTGAAAGCTGTTTCATTTCATTTCAAAATACATACTGGAGCAGGTATTGGCTCTCTGCCAATTTTCTTTTCATACCTAGGTACCTATACCTATTTACAAGCTAAATACTTGGGATTTCCCATACTCGATTCCTCAAACCCCCACTAGTCTTATGAATTGTTCTTTTCCACTCAAACTAATCAAACTAAATTCAAGAATATCCCCTACTTATACGAGTATTTATTCCTCCCTCTCTCTCCAGAGTTCTTTATTCTATCTTTCTATACAAACAGACAAGTAATTATACACTAGGTACTCAAGTACCTTTTCGGTACTACTACGTATATATATAAAACCTTACCCTTTCATATTCCCCTAACTAATTAGTATATTTATTACATAAATAGAACATTTCTTCTAAATCCTCTTTTCTAGTATAAGTCTAAATCTCTATATCTTTTATATTGATATTTATATTTATATTCCTCGATATCCCTTTCTAGCCCCTATTTTATAACATTATGATTCAAGAACTTTCTCAATATCTTTTTGGGGGGAGGTTGGGGGTATGGGAGAAGTTTGAGACTTTGCGTTCAATGGAAATTGGAAGATAATTAGATGTAAAGCGGGAGGTTGGGGTATTGGGTAACAGGTAATAGGTAATTAGCAGAGGTAAGAGCCAAAGGTGCTTGGCGAGGTAAGTTGATAGTTGAAAGTCGGCAGTTGGCAGTTGGCAGTTGGCAGTTGGCAGTTGATAGATGATGAAGTAGAGGGATTCAAGTTGCAGAAATTGCGAAGGATGTATATGTATATGCTAGGTGGGATGAGAATCATGAGATAGCAGGGTCTCTGAGTCTAAGAGCAGTGAGGGGATGGGAAGTGTTCGGAATAAGGGATGAGGAATGAGTGATGTGAATCGGGAATGGCTGGTGAGGAGTCCAATCTTATTTGGGATGGGATGGGATCTTTATGGTTACAGATTTTCGGTGATGCTTAATTGTATTGTTTTTTGTATTACTATCTTTGATTATGATAATTACAATAATTACAACACTGGCACTAACTTGCAAATGTCCTATTGATATATATCTATCATTAATGATATAGACACAAACCTATACAAACATAGCTTCATCAATATACATGTACTTTATCCATATATATGTCTCCTTCTGTTTCCACAACTAACGTTCAAAGCAAAAGATACTTATCTCGAGTAAAGGCGTTCAAGGTTGATCTGAACAATTCTCCCAGTAATCCATGCATTGGAATGTTTACATGCCTTGGGGTTTAAAGTTCATGATACTATATAGTTACATATCCAAAAGCGTTCAAGTTCGATAACCAGCATACTACTTACTATAAGGAATAGAGTAGAAGGCAGTTGATGTACTGAGGAGTATTTCTCGGAATGTAATTTGGGATATAACTTGGAAGTTGGAACTATATTTATTTTATTTGATTATACCTCACATATCCCGAAGGGATATATATATATATATATACAACTGGAACACCCACAACACTCAAAACACCCACAGCACTGACTAGATGGTGGAATTCCCTAACACAATATTCTCATTATCCTATAATAAACTCCCAGATCTACTTCTCACATTTCCACACGTACGATAGATATATCAGCTCCCACCACCAAACTTATAATCTCTTCACCTCAACTCCTCCCTGACCCTAGTTCTTACAGGTAACAGGTTTTCTCTATATTCATATGTATATCTAAATTGAGAACCTGAAGCAACTCCAATATATTCCAAAGCACATTCGCAGTATACCTGCCTGCACCAACAGCACAAGAGAGATCTAGAACCCTCCTGGAATTCGCTCTATCCTAACTTTCTTGTGACATGGCCATACATTACTGAGTATATGATCGATATATTTGAGCAAGGCACAGTAGCTTTCACTGTCCCTGTCCCCCTTCTTCGCTTGTGTTAAGATTAAGTCATGTATGAGTATAAACTTTTGGTTGCCATTTCGTGGAGTTATATACATGAGTACTATCACTACCAGCCAGTACAATAATACACTACTACAAGTATAGTATTTTTCTCCCCTAACAGAGCGATAATAGTCTGCGTAAGGTTCACAAAGATGTAAAATTCCTAGAAAAAAGAAATATTTTCCCCTTGATCAATCTCCGATTAGGTTTATGGCTATTGTGTTGAGGATTCAGGCATGCTTTAGGGGATCTTTATATAATTTCCTGCTGAAGAACGTTCTGGAGATAATAGATTAGTCAGGACTGCACCTAGACCTAGATCCGAGAGAGAAAATGGTTGCAGTAGGATAAATAGAGGTAATCTTTTGCTAATATGGATTCTTTTTGTAGACCCCTTTATATTCATCTATTTGAGTATCATGGGAAGATTCGAAGAACTTGAGAGATATTTCTTGAAAAGTTGGGATTTCAGTCTATTTACATATGTTGAGAGATGTTGTTGTCAGTGAGTGACAATAATATTTTCGATGCCGAGAATATTGTCACTCTCACTGGTGCGCTATCGCTGTCTGTCATCGATGGAGTGAGTATTGCTGTCAGAAATCTTCATAAAGCTACAGTCAACAAGACTAGTGAGATCCTACGAAGCGCACTGAAACTCGTCTGTAAAGAAGCTATCGAAGTATACCCAATGAATACAGATCTTTGCTATGAGCAGATCTAGCCCACTGGCTAGCCGCGGTTAAATTGAAATGTTAGATTCCAATCAGCTTTACTCATTACTTTGGTAAACAAGAGTCAAGATCTAATATCAAAGTCTCTGAATACTGTATTTATGAGTTTCCAGTGGAATTGGTTTTCTACTGCGAAGAGGTGAGACCTTGTAACCACGTCTTGATTTCTACCGTCACACTTGATTGACTGTTGGTAATATCAAAACTGTGTTTGTCCATCGACATGATAACATTTCCGTCGTTCCGTCTCATGCCCTGTGTTTCAAAAGTTTGAATCTTCTATTTAAACCAAGGCGAATAGAATAATTCGGGCGCAATCCAACAATGAAAAGCTCTTGATTCCCTGAGTTTTGTTGCTGACTGTTTTTGGATTTCTGTATAGACTCGGAGATTCATCGAAATCTTAGATCTTTTAACGTCACAGATTACTTGGAACATCTCGGTTGGTATGTTCTTGCGAACTCGTGGCTTCTTGTATGTTGAAAGCTTCAAATCAAATCATGTACACTGCAGTCCAAACTATTGGATACAGTGGTGATGCTTCGTCTTTCTACGTGGGAAACAAATCATCCTACTATTCTTCCGCTTACTGATGTTTAACAAACACAGATTATTGAAAGGATAATGGGAATAATAAATCCACATTGTGATGACCTCCTCAGAAATTCAGCACTAAGAGGAGGAAATAGACCATGTGTGAGATGAGATCTTTCATCAGTTATCACTCAGCTAGCGCGTGAGAATGACAGCGCATCATAATGGTATCAAACGTTCTTGGAAAGTCCAGACCCGAAAGGTCTCAGTATCTGAAAAGATGTGAATTTCAAATACTGTATGTCCGGTGATTTGCGCGAGTCAAAATCTCACAGAAACTTGTCATACGAAGCACTGCTTATGCTTTCCTCTCGAAAATGACAGCCGAGAGTATCAAACACATTTCCACCTGCACGGAAATAAGTAATTATCCGCACTTGTTCCTGCATTAACCCCGGTAAACCATGAACAAAGAAAGTATAATACCCATTTTCGGCCGAAGTGAACCTACCCGTATGCTCTACATCCATCTTCCCAAAAAGCCAGGGTCAAAAATAGATTTGCATGGAGATGGAGCTATAATCCACTCACGGGCGCCGGGATTCTTTGGCTCTCCATGTTCCTTAAAGCTTCAACTTAGCTTAGGCCATTGAAGCGTAACTGGGACATGGGGTCCGGAGAACGGAGTTAATAAGCCATGTCTTCAATTTCTGTCCGCTATTGTTCCAGCCACATATGATTTGCTTGAGATACGATCAGTACCGGTACCGGTACCTCTTAAAATCCCGAGAGATTGTTGTTTTGTAATCTCGTGGTATATGTACGGAGAGCTCTTTTTCTTGGCTCAATCAAGATGCAAAGAAACGTATCCAGAGATGCGTACACTGCTATACAGACAGATGCTCAATGTTTCCTTGTCTTGGCGGTGGAATATGATCATGATTATCAAAGTTTATGTCGTTGCAAAGCTGGACGACAATAAGAGACTCGGGTGGTATAAAGTTCCGTTGCGGTATCAAATAGGGTTTAGGCGATACATAGCGCTTTATGTCCTATTGATTAGGGGGCGAATGCAATTGACTAATTCCCCTTCTACTGAGTAGAGTAATAAATATACAGCATACACTTCGTAATGAAATAACAAATCACTTGTACGCTGTCTTACTGGTACTGCCGTATACTTTTGGAGAATTCGGTTTCACTATGCAGGGATAAACGTATTCCTATTGGGAGGAATCCTTCACCTGATCAGCAGCTATACTATTTTGAGTTGAAATATACAGAATTTGATTCAATTTCCGGTATCGTTTTTGATCTAACGTATATGCTATACTAAGCACTTATCTAAGTAATATCAACAACTGCTAGTACCTGTATATCAAATCAGGGTCTTTACCCCGCTATATAGCGGATCAGACCCTGAATTCAAGGATCTGGCGCCCTACAGATGCTACTTGACTTGTAAACATTCAGCCTGCTCGGAACGAGTATTCTGGTAAGCACTTGCATATTAATATGGGTTCATCATAAGGAGTACGTCAATAACATTCAGAAACCACCAGATAGACGGCGGAAAGGAATTGATGCAGGAACCTCTTGACGCCAACCAGACAGACGATGATGACCAACTATACGATGAACGTACCTGGTGAATGGAATGGTATAAAAGGTTGAGACAAGTCTCTTCAAAGTTCAATACTTATACACTCCACATCAATTCAACCATACTGCACTCACAATCATCACCAGCTTTTCAAAAACCGAAAATACACAAACTTCACCATGAATGCCCTCATCGCCAGTTTATCAAATGGGGATAACTCCGAGCCCCATCAAGGTGTCCTAGCATACAGAGCCCCTTCCCTTCTACAACCTCATAGAGCACGTGACGCCATCCGCGATGCTCACGATGGAAAGATAGCACCTCTCATTGGATTTTTCATCGGTTTACCTTCTCCACCCATTGCCAAAGTAGCAGCTCAGCTGGGCTACGACTGTGTATGGATTGATTGGGAACATACATCAATGAGCGTCGAAACCATGACACAAATGGTCCAAGATGTTCAGTTCATGAGTGAAGGCAAGAGTTTTGCCATTGTTCGGTAAGTAGCCACCCTACATTTATACGACTATTCTAATGAATATCACAGTGTTCCAGGCCATGATCACGCAAATATAGGCTATGCTTTGGATGCCGGAGCCTCTATTCTCGTCCCACAAGTCGGTACCGTCGAAGAAGCCAAAGCTATCGTTTCTGCGGCCAAATTTGGCGCCGTACGCAACGGTACTCGCTCGGCTCCTCCAGCTCGCTTCTTAATGGGTATTTCCGATACCTCCATCGATCCCACCAAATCTATCTGGGAAAATGTCAACAACCAAGCCGCCATTATCATCCAAATTGAAACTCTTGAGGCGATTCATAATCTCGACGCCATCCTCACTGAGTGCGGTGAGCACATTGATTCTGTCTGGCTCGGATCGTTGGATGCGCGTGTCAGTATGGGTTTGCCTAATATGTGGGGCGAGGAAAAGGAGTGGACTGATGCGGTTGCCCTGTATGAGTCAACTCTGGCGAAACATGATAAGCCTTCCAGTGGAATGGCCATGGGTTTCTCGCTAGATGCTAAGCTAGCAATGGCGGGAGGAAAGAGCTTGTTGATTAGTGGGAGTGATATCTTCCCATTGATGATGCAGGCAGGTGAGGCAAGGCAGATGCATGCGAGTTTACTGCCTCGTGATCACAGCGGGATTTATAAGAAGTTGTGAGTAGGATTGGCTTATGGAATTAATAATAGTATAGAATGGGGTTGCGGTTGCGGGGTAAAGTAATTGGTACGTTTCTCGGGGTGCAGTTATAGATAGAATGGAAACTCACATCACATATATGGGGATTAGAACAGGGAATCAATAGAATATTTTGACATACCGGTATTCAAGTTGCATACTACGATCGTGCAATCGATGATTTATATCCTCCTATAAAACAATCAAGTGGTTGCTATTCTTGTACTGACAACCAACAAGATAGGGATGTAGCAAGACAATACACTGGCATGCCTCCCCGGGATTCGACCAGACGCAGAAAAGAGCTCGCAAACTAATCAGGTATAACGATGCCGATACTAAAGAAGCCTACTCGTGTTATCGATGTCATTACATGCCCGAAATATTGTCTGTTATTGTTAGTGTTTTTTTGTTGCAATGCCACTGTATCATCTATTCATACTCATTTAGTCATTGTTAATGGATTATAATCAACACCATGAACATTTCGTGAAGTTTACGCGGAATTTATGGGGGATGATAGTCCTTCCATTATTTTCCTAGTATTGTATTTGTGGATATACAAAATACACATCCACAGACATATTAGGGAAGGAAAACTTTACGCCATAGTTCGGGCAGATACGAGTACTGGTCACGATACTTCGCTTTATATACGAGTACATAAGTGATCCTAGAAAGTGCGGGAAGCTATCGGATCTAATAGTCGGCTCTCCATGGAACAGCCACCTGGTTCCTAGTCAGGGAAAGCGATTGTCCATTGTAAACGATTATTCTTTTCCTATTATATAGGGTATATATTCGAGTACTTATTCTGAACATCCAAATAAAATCATTTCTAGCAAACATTTTAATATTATACTCGAGTTATTCAGTAATCTTTCCTAACAAATATACACTATTCGAAAAGGGATAATCGTTTACAGTCTGAGGGGACAATTGTTTTCCCCGACTGGGAATGTGGCGGCTGTTCCATGGAGAGCTGACTATTAATTGCTATCTGATGTGATGAGCTTTCTCCGACTGCTTCCTCGGACAAATATTGTGAACATTTCGTAATTTCTTACATATTATACTTGACTTATAACCACTCCCAAACGCCCGTTTGAGTCGCCAGTGGGATTGGGAAAAACTTAATTTTATCACGTAAAATAACGCAGCTCGATTTACGTGATATAATAATGTAGTTTATATTATTACGACATATCATTTATATACTAGTTATAGAGTGAAGGAGGCTAATTATTAGTCCAATCAAGGTATACCTTCTTAGTAATAATCGATGATTATTACTCCCCGGGGGCACCCTCATTTGACCCTATCTATTTACTCCCTATACTAGTAGGCCCATAATTCAAGATTCGTTGTTTATTGATATATTGAAGTATAAATCTCCGAATAACTTCAGATTCTATACGTGACACAATATCATCATAAAAATAAAGCGAATAATGACGCAGCAAGGTGTGATTAGGCTTTATACGTAACCCAGCCCTAATTTATGTAAAGCGCCCAACTCTAGTCGCCAAAAAAGATATTTATTGTAGACTCGACTTTTCCCCCACAACTGTTGTCTCCTATAAAAAATAAAAAATGTAACGTCGCTATCACTTTCATCCCGAATATTAATCGTCTCGTCTTTTGAGTATTGCCCTCATAACCAGCCTCATTACTGTCATTCATACTTCTGCAAATTTGTATCCAATAGCAAACTCACATACTTCACGGCTTTCTCTACTCGAGTATATTTGATTCTATATCAAGATAATATTCATGCTGCGGCGAAAGATAAAACAGGCTTGTGTAGACCATGAAAAAATCTTCCCATTCATGTTTTTTTGCCGTCTTAGTTTGCAACTGTATCTTCTTATACGAACTTTATAGTTTCATAAGGATACGGGATAGACGCTATCCATATTGGGAATGGTTTTGGATTTGTGTGGATCTCACAGAACATCTGTATCAAGACAAAGTAGAATGGACAAACTAATGCTAAATCTCCGGTCACGATATTGTGTCATGTCCAATTTTGACGTCTATACGAGTACCCGCAACTTGGATCGACTGGAGTATATATACACCGTGTAGTCTATGTTCTGTAAGTCTATATTGATAAAATGAAACGATATGCAAAATATCGAAATGTGCAGAGATGAGATGATTTTCTTTTATTGTTGGGTAACAAATCATGGATCATGAGATGAAATATCATTCTTGTGTAATGGTTCACTGGTACTTATTGTGATATTTTGGTTTACTCGTAGTATAATAGCTATGCTTTGATGATGATATGAATTGGGCTGATAACAAAAGAAATGGCAAAAAGAAATGGCAATTATTTGTACACTTCATGGCCTTCACGCCCCAAACATGAAGTCAAAAAAACTCTACCTGCTGACCACTCAGCACATTACTCCACCACCCCGTCATTCCCAGCAGATACCAGAGTTCCATTGAGTCTTTTCTATCACAGTTTATCCAATCCTGTTGCAGACTTCTCATCGATTCGCTATTAATTTATACCTGTAAAATGAGTAACTCTTACCATGAGTCACTTTAGACAGAGCTCAGATGTCACGGCAGCTTCAGGCCTATAAATAGCGAGTTTAAAGCCTACAGAAGTATCATGACTTACTCTGAGAGGGAACCATGACAATTATATGAAGCTAATTGGTGTTGTAAGGTCTTGTCGTAGTTGAGGAAAAGGTTTTTGGTATCGACAGCTCGTTTTCTGGCTCGATATGTCTAATTATTTAGCAGAAGAAATGTGAAGAATTTAATGGACGCCAACGCATTCGAGCGGTGAATTTTAGATGTTTTTAGTGACAGAGATGCGAAGGAGGTGATAGTGATGATATGAGATAGTGAAGATAGAACGTTTTCACGCAAAGACGTTCTAGCTAATCGTTTGACTCCTCAATCCCGTGAAAAGGTTCTCTCTAATGCAGCCAAAATCATGTCGGCTGTGAGTGGCCCACCCTTGATGGAGCTCATCCGATTCTCCTCGTATCTGAACTACTAATAAGATACTTGCGAGGGCAGCACTTATATCTGTCTACATAACACTTCAAGATTAGTGAATATAATCTGATACTCGTCGTGATACGTCCTGAATACCCCGTCAAAAATATCCGCATCCATTTCAATCGCTTCTAGATCATCAAGCATATCATTACAATCATCCCATCATCTAACAAGTCACAATATTCCAACGAAATAGATGCTCATTATGGGGACTTGTGGAGGGCAAGGCATGATAACTGAGGTGAACCTATTCAGTACAAACAGCTCAATACCAACTACAGTATTTACCCGGCGGTTTTCTCATCCTAGTAGTACTATGGCAGAATATATTATAGTTATATCGAGTATTCAATCTGATTGTCGAAACTAAAGTCTGGACTCTATTACTGCCATTCACATCCATTTATTAACGCCTAATATGCCAAGTATCAACAAAATCTCAACCGCGAATAGATCATGAATTCAAGAAGATTGCTACGCAAGCGCGTGTTGCAATGAGATCCATATTTAGAAAACAGTAACATTTCCGATGACTCGTGATTATCGGGGTACAGGAGATTAGGAGGTATCTATACTTAATTTCTAACTATACTTGAAGATATACTAGGTGAGGCGGTGAAATTAATTTGTCAGAAGTCCATACTGCGGTCAATTGGATCTATATTAGTTTCGATGCTCCAAATAAAACGATTATTGAAGAGCTTGCTGGGAGGGTAAGTATCCCATCTAACCAAGTTTTGAAATCTATGGGATTAAGTGACTGAGAACGACCACACAATGTAAGGCTCAGTCCTCCTTAAATTAGGCGATAAGAAGAGAAGAATGCGGGTAATGGCTGGGAACAGACCAACTTTCAGAAATATCGTCCAAACTTGCTGGCTAGAGCTGTGCAATCACGTCCTCGGTCCCGTCTGGTTAATAGAACCATAATTCCTTATCAATCTCCGTGTAGAGCCTTGAAGACTTGCTTTGGGGATGAGATATAAAATTGAGGTTAAGAATCTAAGACTGAATTTGAAATCAAATTGGAAGACGTAAACAATTTCAAGAGTCATTCAATCTTTTTAGTCCTAATCGTCGGACGAAACATGGAATTACTCAGATTAACGATATTCAAATACCTACGAATTTCGAGCCTCAAACTATAAAAAGTAAAATTGATGGACAATGACCCGTAGAATGATTTAATACCCTAGCGAAGATCAGGGGCATGTACCCGACCCATGGGGTTCCGTGGGTAATTTCCGTCGGCTCGTTCCCGACTGGACAACTGCTCGGGATATGCGTGGTAATGACGGAGTTGGACCTCCCACGCGAACATATCTAAGGATGATTCCATTCATAATTTGTGCTCACAAAAAGAATCACAACGACGTAAAATTTACTCAAATCATCCCAACATGACATCTTTACAAATGATTGATCGTTCTCGCTGGACTTCCCATCGTGCAAACCTCTCAGGAACACCTTCTTCTCCATCCGAAGTTACGATCCACTATATCTTATGCCATCCTCCAGCCAACGTCACCTCATCTTCGAGATGGGTACTAGAAGATCCAAATGGCAAACGATCTTCATGATATCCTTCAAAGAGATCTGGGTATCAAAGACAAAGTTCACGTAGTCGGGCATGATATCGGCGGCATGATCACCCATGCATATGTAGCTCAGTTCCCCAACGATACAGCATCTATCGCATGGGGAGAATGCCTCCTTCCAAGGAACAGACGCCTGTGATAATGCTGTCAAATATGGCGTCACTGGAGGTCTATGGAATTTCATCTTTCAATGGCAGACAGACTTACCCGAGGCTCTCACTGCTGGTCTAGAATACATTTACATCAAGTCGTTCTATGATCGCTTGTGTTACAATGTGTCGGCTTTCTCACCAAGCGATGTCGAGCACTATGCAAGCAAATTTGCTCAACCAGGTGGGATGCGGTCTGGATTTGACGTCTCCCGCGTATTCCACCAAGATGCTAAAGATAATCTCCGCATGCTCAAGGATGGAAAGTGCAAGGTACCAAGCATGTCTTTGATGGGTGAAAAGATTTTTCTGGCAATTATTGCAAGCCAACAGAATAAACAGATATACGAGAACACATCCTCGACTCTAATCCCTGGCTCAGGACATTGGTGCGCGGAAGAAAATCCTTCCGGATTTGTCGACGCTGTGCTTGATCGGGTAAAGAAAATTTGTGATTTCAATCGTTGTTTTACCTCTGCTTCGTTTTCGCGAATTGTGAAATCTCTAGATTTATGATAGTGGATCAAAATGATACTATGGAATTCGGAGAAATCTATTTCAATGCACACCCAATAATACCAGGGGTGATGGCTCTTATTATGTGTTCATGGCAGAATCATCTTCTATAAAAGGACGAGGCTTCAACTTAGTAGCTGTTCTTAACGAAAGACGAATTACTTCGAGACAAATCACTTCAGGTCACTTAAATAAAACTGATTATCGTTGAGTCTCCGCCACTAATCCGTGACTTCTCTCAGGAAAATGAATTTGTGAACGATTCCCAGATGATCGAACCTCATGATAACATGGCCTCGCGGCATGCTGGACTCGTACATATATATCGCACAACAGAAGAATACCATACCACAAGCAAGAAAAACATGCGAACTTCAGTCAAGAGCATGGGCTGATGCAGAAAGACACATTGGTGCACAATACTACATACGCTCCACCACGTTTGTTGTGATTGACCACTAGCATTGAAATTGACAGCGATGACATCATTGCCGATAGAAATCTCATTATCAGAAGTTCGTAAACAAGTAATAGTATTATGTTGCCTCAACTTATGCTCTCAGTACTAGCTTACTAAAATGCAAAAATCGCTTGAGGCAAGACCACGCCACTGACCACCCTTCGCAGAACTTGGAAGGCGTCTACGTGTTTTTCCTGTGTAGTTTATTCATTCCTTGAATACACGAATGCTCAGAAGGCTTATATACTCACAAATTAGTCTAAAATTCATTGTATTAATCTGAGCCGCTTGCAGGTAGGTGATGGAGCTCTTCAAAACTTCTCACATATCATTGTATTTAAGAGCAGTCTGATTGAGTGACACTTCCGCCATTCTATCTAAGAGAGCTTACCAAATAGACGCATATATCGAGTGTATTATGGTACCCATGATAGCATTAGCGTGACTCAACTTCCATCTCTCAAGACCTCATCTTTTGAGGATCTTCGACCCCAAATCGTTCAAGCACACTTCTTCTATAGACAAAATTCAAGCCCCCCTCGAAACCGACAACGGTCCCCCAAACGTATTAAAAGGACAACAAAAGAACGGTCTGGAGCTCCCTTGATAAGCGATTCGACAGTATCGTTACATGATAGAAAGCGAGTATCGTCAGAGAAAAACAACACTATCCAAAATGCAATCTAAATAGGCATCACCAAGCACTCAGTACATCAATATCTTGACTTTGGGGATCAATACAAAAACTGAATCATATCAGATCCGACCTTATAAGTTAGGTAGCTGATACGCATACAAATCTGTTGTAATCAATATTTCACACAAGATGGACTCAGCTTATATACTCCTAATCTAATTCTCCATCCTGCCGATCAAAAGCTTTTTCCATCGTAGATCCAAGCATATGATTAATTTATTCTGAATAAGGTAAAGTATACAAATACACTCTTTTGTCAAATCTTGTTACCTCGTATCCGAGAAAGTTTTTAGAAAATGGCTACATGGGAGTCTGTAGACATTTGAATCGAAAAACTCTGCAACGTGACTGCATTTTTATGATTTCAATATTCATATACCCTTTCGAACGTGAAAGCTTCACTCGAGCTTCAATTCTGCACATATATACCAGTAAGAACTCGCTTTTGAGATATGACAACACTTGTCTCAAAGTATCAAATTGACAGTAATAACTCATTAAATTACTCTTTCGAATTTCGATATGGAACATGAACTTATAATGTATCTTCAGTCAGATGGACTGACATCTGAAACTCATGAATAGTCCGAGCAGAGAAGAATAGCGGTATCATCCTGTTGCATTGATTATATGCGGCTGCATATTGCTTGCCAGTTTCTTATATCCATCTGGGGAATACACGCCTATAATTTTGTTGATTATATCCTACTGTATGGAGTTACAGATTCACTTCTTTCACTGTAAACCAAAAGTACCTAAGTACCAGTATATATAGACATCAAATCTAACAAGAAATACCATCTGCAGCTGTCTAACTGATCAACACAAGTCTAAGATTCCAATCATTACTACGAAAGTATGCCTCAATTCTATAAAAGAAATCAACGTACAAGCGTGAGTTAGTTCTGATAACCTGGAGAACCTCACAACAATTTGCATTGATCGTTACCGAAGAATCATTGGTTGTCGACTTAGCACTTGCCTATTAGGCTATTACCACTTTCACTGTGATTAAATCACCAAGAAAGCTAATCACACATCTCAGCCATAAGGTGAGACAAAATGCGAATTCAGTATCACTCCAAACATCAAGTAACCTACCCTACCACCACATAATCCAAAGATACTTGCACAATCCTGAGCTCGCTGAGTCGACCATGTTTGCTGTATTTGTTAATCTGAAGGTGAGCGGAGAAACGGCGTATTAATATACTCCCAAATTCAAAATTCGTGTTCCATCTAAAGTGGGGACATATTTTCAAGTTATAATACCGTGACAAGGGATTTTCGTGAGGCAAACTACCTTGATACTTACCTACTGCTATATTCACAACCACCTTTACACCCTAGAACATTGCCTGAATTATATATCTCTTTAACAATCTATCGATTATCTACTATCCTAGACATTAGTCCATACAATCCCTCACTCTTTAATTCTGGCTTATGTTCTTCGTTTTCTTTTTACATATATTCCAAAAGACAATCACTATCTCAAGAAATAAATCAAATAACATCCATGATAGTAAACAAAGAAACATATCCTCCTATTTTGTACAGCGTTTTGCATACTTTCTGGTAATTTTGCATTCTGCCCTCAATCCCGAAGAAATATCAAGGAAATTGGCTTCAGCAGAGGCGTTGATAAGACATTTGATATAAAGACCCGATTTTTCATGGTTTAAATCCAACTTTGCGTCACCTCAAGCACACAAAATTCCCCGGGCATGTTTGACAAAGACTAGCCATCTTTGACCTAGCATCTGTATCAACAAATCCTGGCGATAATTAGTTAGTAAGAACAATTGTATGCTATTAGACAGATACCTACTTGATATCCTGTCAGATTATTCACAGCTGTGTCTTCAGGTCATGCGAGTTTCATTGATGAGTATATAGTCGGCTACATTCCCCCCATATCATGTCCGAGTTATCAAGTTTCGAGGTTTTGTGTTGTTTGCTATGTATTCATCACGCATCGAATACTAACAGCCGGAAAATAACCAGGTAGATCCATTCTAGTAAGACCACCATCACTTTTTAGCATCTAGCTATTCCCAACCACAAGGATTTGGAGGTTGCTTAACTACCTTTCCACTGCTACTAATAGTTTTACGATAGCTTTTGTCCTTACCATAACGATGCGTCCATATTCCACTATTTGAAATCATGGATCACTGGAACAGACTACCTCAACATCAGGGCCGAACTCCTCACATAATAACCTTGCCACACAATTCTTATATGCATTACTCTAGTATTAACCAAGCTGATCGCGATGGCTTCAGATTTATTTCCGGTTCTTGAAACGAGCCATGTCTTGTCTTTCCAAGAGAAGATTCATGAACCGGATAAACAACCTGACCATCGTAACCTAATATACCATTCCTAGCCTAGTAAGGTTACATACACATAGTATTTTCAAGCGAGACTATACTATCGGATCCGACGGCATATGCAATCACTTCAAACTTCAAACACCAAGACCACCAGGTATGTGGAATTTGCTTATAGCCAGTATACATATTTTCATGGTTTGCTACGTCAATTAATCCAATTTTGCCCCTTGGTCTCTCAGGCGCGCATTTGTTAACCTTACTTAATTGATAAAAAGTCGAAACACATACTTCAACATTAACTCCGATACTATACTACTATACTGCTGTTTTCCTTGATATGAACTCCAAATCCGCCGTATTGAAATCTATCAGCGCGTTATGAATCTAAAATGCACATTATAATGGAAAGAAAAGGATTTATTTATTACAAAACCTTGGTATATTTATATGTATTTTGCATGAAAATAAAACCAGTCAGTACCTGAGGGTTTACCATCCAGCCACTTAGCTGATAGGTTGTTACAGTACAATATACATGTCGGCAAACGGCACGATATACCTAGAGAGAGAACCACTACATAGCCCCAATATTACCTCAGAATATCATTCTATTCAGGTTAGGTTAAATCTAGAGTGCTGAGAAATGACAACACTACGAGTAATTCCCCAGGATATTCAAATCCGTTGTCTACTTCCACAGACTAACCAGGGTAACTATTCCTCTAAGGTCCAGGGTTAAAGCCTGTAATCTAGGCTCTTCAGACATGCAACAAAATTTTTTGGAATGTATAGAATAATTCACTATTGTAATTTTCGGGTGAAATGTGACTGTGGACTGTGGATGGCTATGATTGGATGATGATATTAGGAGATTCTTTAAGGCTTGGATTTCAAGAGAGGGGGGTTTCAAGGTGTATTATGTATTTAGAAGACTGTTGAAGCTCTTAACCTCTTGGTTTTTGATTGACTGACTGTATATTAACTGTACTCGAGTATGTTTGTCACCGGGAAAGAACAGTTCGCATTGGATATCTACCTAGTATTACATTAAGGGAACAAAGCAGATGCGAAAAACAATGATTATCCTCCCTCCGTTTATCAATCGAACCACTATCCCATAGCTTTTCTTACCACAGGCTCTGCTAATGCTTAACAGAAATCCACCCACCCATCAACTAATATTACAATGTAAGCAATACATCGAAGCTTTTCATCCAACCACCCAGATTATCACAACGGCCACATGAAACCTACAGACATACATTATCTCCCATCGGCTTAGACGAAAGCCGGCGAGAAATCAGTCCTCCTCTCATCATCCTCTTCGGATCTGTCGATCTTCGCTCCCTCACCATGGCCATGAACCTCCATTCTTACCTCTCCACCTCTGTAATGGCTCTGCATTGGTGCATTTCTCTCGTAGGTTTCTCTCATTCTATACGTTCCACCTATCTCGGGGCGCTCCTGTAAAACTGGTAAACTTATAGGTCTGTCTTGGTGAGAAAAGACAGGTCGAGGAGACGATGGTGTTTCTAAGCGAGAAAATGGATTTACCGTTGTAGGGGAATGGTTCGATGGAGAGGTCCTGTAGTGATGGGAGAGACAACGATTGTTGATTTGTCGAGCGTGGGCGGATGTGCTGGTCGAATTGGCACGATAAATGTAGATGGTATAGGCTTTGTGGGATGCTTAGTAAATTATAGCTTACGGGATACAAAGAGGATGGAGAGTATACCGATAAAGCCCATCGAGCCTAGCAGTGTCAAAAATTGCACGATTGATAGTGCGACGGCCGCCTTAGATGCGCGAGCTGCCGAGACCAACGTTTTGTCAAGGTCTCCAGTCCAAAATTTGCTGTCAAAGGCATCCCACAAAGGAATCTCAGATGCCAGAAGTGAGAAAGTGGTAAGGTAGAAGATGGCAAGGGTAACTTCTAGAGCCCTGGCGCATTTGAGTGATCAGCTTATGCGGCACAGTTCGGGGACTGGAGGTTGAAGACAAACAGATGAATCCAATAGTTGTAGAGCTTTGGAAGCGACCGGGGCGTAATGACTACCTGCGTATGATATCAGTTGCTAATCTTTGCTTGGTGGATAGTTATATGCATTACATACGTAAACCGAACACAGCACCATCCATATGAACGAAAACCAGCTCATTCCTTACTAGCATTAGGATTTGTTCGTCAAATTTTGGCTTATATCTCACCATAGCCAGGAAACTAGGTGATAATGATTGTTAGTATTGTATTGTAGTAGTGGTAGCTTCATCGATCAATTCGAACTTACGAAAAATGATGGAAATTGAGTCGACGCGAATGCTGTCAAAATGAGAATGATGAAAGCCAAAAGCTACTCGGAGTCAGGATCTCGAGGTTTAGAGAGTTCCAAAAATCTCAATAAACATACAAGTTGGAAGCATCGGAGAATAGTAAGCCAAAATGGATGTTCTGGTATATGTGATATTGCTGTTCCATAAATGTTGGTAGGTTCATCGTGTGCAAAGTTCCCCATATTCGATCTTCAAGGTTCCAAGATTATGCGTAAAGATATCTTGAGAATTGGGCTTCGATAATTGATTTATGATGCAATATGATGTACTTTGAAGACATCCAAGATCCAGTTAGGACCAAAGATGGAGACTGACTGCATACATAAATGTCTGAAGGATCCAATCTGCGTCAATTTTGCGACCAATATGGAACGAGCTCAACAGTATATGCGGTGCCAAGAGCGTATTGGCAAGGACTTTCTTACACAGCATATTCAGAATCTTGAAGCAAGATTGACAGCCAACACTCCTTGAGTTTGCATGCACTTACAAGCCATCGACCAATGGACGGTCGTATTTACCATGAAGGAGAAAGTGAGACAAACTTAAACCAAGTGTGTGGTATAGTAGTGATGTACAACATCATTCTGCATGTTTGAATACTGGAATTTGTATCGAGGAAGAACGACAACCGTTGAAGAAAGAGGCTTGATATTTGATTCAGGTGAAGCATTGAAGCCTAAAAATTCATGAAACTCTCCGTGAGATTCGGAGGACTTCCGACTGTATATCATTATCGAACGAATAGAAAAACGTGTACTCATGCCGAGAAATTGCGTGCATATATTGAAGGAATCGGAACAGCTGCCTTCGTTGCCGAAGTAAGAAGCTGACGTTGACGGGATCTAGGGAACATGATGAAGAACCAATCATAGAAGCAGACTCCTAGCTAATGTACGGCTAAAACCGTTCCATGTCAGCCGTGGAGACGACTTCTTTTCTTCAAATTAAGACTCAAAAAGATTATGCCGGTGTTGTACAGACTGAATATCCTCTGATTGGCAGATATGAGCTCTTCACACATTTTAGGTCTCAACCTGAGGAAACGTCAAGTTTATCTCCACTCATCAGAATCCCAAGCTAATTCAACGAAAAGAAACTTGCTGACAATAAGAATAGAGTATTGCGATCGACACAAGCATACAGTCGGGGGGTACGAATCTGAAAATGCTTTCTGTGTGACATTTTTCAGCTCCATCTTGGCATGCCCCCACGTATAGCGGTAAGGGGTTTTGTCTTCTCTTTGGAATGGGGGTGGAAGGAAGCAAGAGCTTCTTGTTGCAACCGGAAGTTTAATCAATTCTTGTAAATTGATGAATGTTTCTTGGATACCGGGGCAGTTCCTACTCGAGCTCCAAAGATTTTTGTGTAACTCACGAAAGCGGGCTCCTAGAGCACGTGGTCCTCAATCCATGTGGAAAGCTGCAGTCACAGCCTGGCGGAA
Source organism: Sclerotinia borealis F-4128 (assembly GCA_000503235.1). Lineage (NCBI taxonomy): Eukaryota > Fungi > Ascomycota > Leotiomycetes > Helotiales > Sclerotiniaceae > Sclerotinia > Sclerotinia borealis. The sequence continues at coordinate 46,146 of KI628675.1, read as the reverse complement.
AATTCCCATCTCATCCCAAAAAATATCTGTCCGATATATCACTACTTTTCAATGCAACATCTCAAAAAAATCAATGATTTATCTCATCTGATAAACCTCACCGCCGCGAATGTGTACATTTTGTCACTCCAGGTCTTCTAAGGGCCGAAATCTATGTTGTCCATGACAACTCGAATTTTACTGGTGACTATGTGATATATTGGGAAGATCAATTGAAGGTCATCTAATCTTCACCAAGAAGCCCAAGAATTGCCAGTGATCACATCACATCATTCATAATTGCCAACCTACGGATGCTCCCATTGCTGCCAAGATGGGTCGCGATTCATGGATTGGGAACAAAGTCGTTGTCCGAAATCTCACCGGATGTATTCATCTCCATAAAGTACTGTATCATCGTAACGCCAATGTGCCACACAGTGCTAAATGTGAGCAAAATGATCCTTATCTATGGATATGGCTATTGGACTTGAAGATCTCAAAGACTAATCAAATCTGTTGTCTCTAGATACACCATGTTATCGCGACTTGGCATTTTGGGGTCTTGGAATCTTGAGGCGTTGGTATTATACCAAGAATACAAATCCACCTTTGGCAGCAGTCAGATGAATTGATAAATATATCTGGGGTATTGACATACTTGTCATGTTTGCTTTATATGATGATACACAGTCATGTCGCCGTACGTGCAACAGGAAAGGTCCAGACTTTGAGCAAGATAATGTTGTGATACCTGCAACATTGTATTGTCTTACTTTACATTGCAGGAAGTAAAGCAACACTTGCTGTAGAAATCCTAGTGGATGACGCGTCAGGAGCAGTCGATTCTAAGCATTCCAAATTCCAGTCGTTGCTTCGCAATCAATCGTTATCAGACGTAACCTCGGCGACGACGATCAATACCAGAAGAACGCTTCCAAAACGACCGAGCATTAAACGATTAAAAGCTAAAGTCTCAAAAGTGACGTTTGGAAAAGCAATGTCAGGAAAGGAATCAAAAATTAAGACTATGGAGATTCCATTTTCCGGCCGAACCCTATTTTCACTTGGCGTTTGACTTCGCCTCTCTTGGCCAGTCAAAAGCATCAAAACGTACACATGCAACAGCAATAACCCGGGGAATACTCATCAAAATAACCATACACTATCTACTCAGATCTCCCGCCAAGGTACTATATCTGCGGCTCCCCAGATAATGCTTTCGCCGATACACACATGAGCTCTTACCTTGATAACAAAGCCAAGGCTTTGAAACATAGTCACTGCCCCCTTTCATTGCCATAATTTCATGAATTTCTGGCCTCCCTGATGATTTGGGTACCGACACTACCAAGACTGCTATCCACATATAAGTCTGGGCGAAAAAAATAAAGTCATTCTGTATCGCTACATTCAGCTTGATGCCTTTTCTGTCCCGCCAGATTAAGTTGAGACGTCCCTCTAAGTCGGTTGAGGCGTTCTATTTTATTCTCGTCGATATAGTTGTACATTTCCTCCAAACGGAGACCAACAAGTGACTTCCGTTTTGATCCTCCTTATTGTTGATATAACTACCTTCGAAGCCAGTGCTTTTCTTCAAAGCGTGGGAACTATTCAAACTATCTTTATTTGGTCGATAGATACTAGCTTTCCTCGAAATTCAGCTTCTAGTCTTCTCATCCTTTTATAATCACAATGACGGGTAGATTTACTCTCAAAGATCCCGTTCGCTGTGCTCACTATGCTCGATTCTTCAAACATATCACATTGACTGAGGCCAATATCATATTCTGGTCCTTATTTATCTTCGTTCTAGTATTGATGTGCATATCATCTATTCAACATCACAAGTAAGCATCCGAGACACTATTATCGTGTCAACACCCAAGACACCGCCATCATATATTTACATTCTTCTACTCCAATTCCAAACCACCCATCATTCTAACACCTCCCAGATCCAACAACCTCACCGAACTCCTCAAAACCACCCCCAACTCATCCCCTAGTCACAAACGACGTATCCGTCGTCGCCGCATCCACTACCTCTCCATCGTATCCCTCTGTTTCCTCCTAGCCCTCATCTCCATCATCCTCGAAGTCTTCGCCGCTTTCAACATCGAATATTGTGATGGTGAAGATCTCATCCAACTCTACTGGGGTTTCTGGTCGATCCTCCAAGTCGGGTCCCTCATCGCCATCTTGGGCGTCATGCTTCAATTCTGGATTGTGTTGGGGAATGTACAGACACCGAGCTGGGCGGTGGCGTTGGGGACTCCGGTGTTGGTTTTTGCGGCGTTGGGATATATCTTTAGGCATATTGGGAAGAGTTGGAGTTGGAGTTGGAGGAGAGGGAAGAAGGGAGAGGATACGGATGTAGAGGAGGGTGGGGTTCAGGGGTCCGGGGATGAGGATGGTGGAGATGGGGATGCAGATGAAGATGGAGAGATTGAGAAGAGGGGGGGTTGGGCTGAGAGGTGGATCTCTTGGGCGCCAGATCAAACTCAGAGGATGAGGGAGAGTAGGGAGAGTGATGATGATTTGGATAGGGTGAGGACGATTAGGTTGGCTGATAATTCGGATTTGGAATTTACTTCTAGGGCGTGAGTATTTTCTTCTCCTCAGATTATATCGGAATGGGTTGTGGATATATGTACTAACATGTCATAGAACAACGATATATACACCGGGACAACCGGGAGATGTCAGGAGGAGCTCGACGTATTGAGTTCGGGTTGTTGACGATGATGATTGGTTATGATATGTTATGTTATGTTCAATGATATGATACATGGATGCTCAAGTGCTGAGCTTGGAATGGATGAATACCAAAGGCTACAAGGAGTTTTATCTTGGATGGATCAAGAGTAGGCGTTTAGAAAGAGATGGAATTTGAGGTTTAGATTTTAAGCGAGAAATTTATGATGAAATAAATTAAAGATAAGATGGGTATAGGATAGCAATAGATAGATAAATTTAGATAGATACCACCACAACCAATAATGGAACTTATTTTAGTTAGTTCTGCATTTTCAACCATATATCCATCCTACTTTCTCAAAATCCTGAAGTTGTGAATACCAACCAATCGTCCTTGAAACATATCAATACACATCCACTCATCCAACCTCACCACATCCCCCTCTCACATTCACATAACACAATTCCCCACCGCCGTTTCCATCCACAACTTCGTATACAACCTATGCGCAAACTCCACATACCCCGGCATAGGTTTCTCCGTACTCTTCCCCGTGCCCTTAAAAAACACACTCTTGAGTTCAAAAATCGCAACTCCCTCTTCCCGATTAATAACAGCCTTCATCTCAAAAAGTCCATCGCTATCTCGAACCCCAGTGTTCAATGGTGAATCGCCGCAGCGTACGATGATGGACGTGGGGGTTTTGGATATGACTTCAAAGTGGTCGGTTATTTGCGTGCCCATCTCGTAGGTGGAGGTTAGGAGGGAGGAGGGGCTCCAGAGTTGGTGCGCGGTTGTGGTGTCGTTTTGGTATTTTTTGGAGAGAATGGAGCGTTGGTATGCGTAGCCTGGGGATGGTTCGTTAATACTTCTCGTCTGTTTTGTTATATATCTTCTATCTTTCCCTTCTCCCTCCTGCGTGCCCATACTCCTCTTCCTCTCCTCTCTCCCCTCCCATCCCCAACCCACAAAACACATAGAAAACATTGAAAGCAACAAAACATACCATAACCCCCCCAAACCCCCGCACAAAAAGCCTCCACCAATTTCCCCTCCTTCTCCAATAACTGCGGTTTTATCTTGTTCAGCGGTACTTTCCGCTGGCATAAATCCTGAGTAGCGGGGTTCCGATTGGGGTTTTGTCGGGTATAGGCGGGACTGGTGAAGATGGGGTCGTTGGGCGAAATGGGGATGAATTTGGAGTTGCGGGTC
>KI628675.1:0-41503 GCA_000503235.1 Sclerotinia borealis F-4128 | reverse complement strand
TTGCGGAGGATACCCATTGTTATGGGGGGATGAGGGAGGGGAGTGGGAAGGGGAAGGGGGTGGGAAGAGGGTGATGTGATGGGAGAGTTTTGTGGGAGGAATGGAATGGTGAATGTGACGAATTGGAATTGGTATGTCATGCATGTTATGGTGGAGCGATTGGTAAGCTTGGTAGGGCTTATCGGGTTATCTACACGTGAATATTTGGTGCCAGGGGTCGGTTCTTGGCAAGGATGGATTCCCTCGATTGTCAACATTGACCATCAATATTCAATACATGGCATAAACCTTTCTGATCTCAATATTGATTCTGAAATGTCTACTAAACTAAAGTAATTAGATGAGATCCTCAGAAATATAACTTCTAGGTAGTTATATCTTCCTATCCTCGCTAACCCCTTCTCATCACCGAATCTTAACATTTCCCCTTATCGTTTACTTTTCCACGAAATAGTGCTACAGTACTCCGTCGAAGAACTCTCCAGCTACCTACCTAGAGATTAATTCAGGCCGATGCTCGCGGGACTCTTCCTCATGTTATTAATTCTAGACAATTCATAACTATAACCATCAATAAATTCCTTCAAAATCTTTATTAATCAACCAAAACCCCATCTCATGACCTCTATCGGCTCCCCCCATTCCGATTCTGTAAATCTTTGCAAAATCGAGGTGCCTAGATATATCCATCTCTCCGTTACATTTCTCCTAACATCAATGAACCCCGTTCCCTTCCCGTTGCCTACCCGGTTGTGATTGTATAATAACCTTACAGTCTTGCTTGTCAATCGACACGCAGTATTAATTATTGGATCCCACATTGATCATACCTCTCAAAATGGCTTTGAAGTGAAAATAAAATAGTAATCGGTATGTTAAGATTCAATATCAAATGCTTGTGCTTGTGCTCCTGAGGTCGTGTATTAACCTTACCATTTGCTAAAGTTAAGGTTAACTATCTCTACTCGAGTAGTAAGGTTATAGTTTGCTGGATGCTCCTCCGAAATGAAGCATATATATCAAATATGCAATAATAAGTAAGGTTTCATTTCCAATAATGATAAGATTCAGACCCAGAAACAAACATCTCCCTGAATAATACCTCGGATAAACATAAGACCGGACCCCGATACCACCCATGCACGTGAAAAAACATCATCGCCCCTGTCCACCACTAGCGTCAATTTCCAGCAAGTAGGCAGTCAAATATAAGGAAACGTCTTCCCTCTGATAGATTTTCTGCTCTTTCTTCAATAATGATTTATACGACTCAAAGAATTGACTCGAATTTGACCTGAAGAGTTTGTGGTTTTTCTCTGATTCTTAGAGAACTTTCCTTGTATTCGAGAGGGAAGAAGATGAAGTTGAAGAGGTTGTGATCCACTAGTCTAATGTGCGATTGGTCCAAGTGATAACCAATGAAAGCATCATGAACTGTTGGCCTTGAGTTCTAGGCGTGGAATGAAATGAGAACTGGGGATGAGGAAAGGGTATTACAGCAAGATGAAGGTATTCCGCAGTCGGAATCATTTCATGACTGGATCCTTGATCGACGAATATGGGATGCATTTTCATTACGAAATTGTACTCATCGTTGGATGCAATCAATTGGATTTGTTGTTCTTTTGAGTTGATAGTATCTCCGGTTCACCCATTCAGCTCTACTGACTGTACATCTTCAGTCATCACTACATCATCATTTTATACATGATGATGTTACCGGTAGATACTTTTCTATCATATCAATTCCTCTCATCTGCTCTTCATATTCTCGTATCTTTCGGTGTCGAGTTGGAATTGTGTAACTTTTGATGAAGGGATTACCTTTCCCAATTAACATGCGACCAATAGATAACAATTTAGTGGATCCACAACCCTCTTGGATAACCCCGCTTAGCCACAACATCACCAATAAGGATTCTCACATTGGAAAATCCAATTAGGCGGTGACGGCCAACGAACGACGGGAACATCGAACCGCATGATCTTACTCGACTTCAGGAAGGTTGTGAGGGGGTTTTCGGGTGCGAGATATTATTATCTATTTGGGCGAATCAGGGAAGACATAAGGTACACGATTAAGGGAACGATCCATTGAGAAATTCGAAAAGAAAGGGGCGGTCACAATGTTTACAACCATGCGTGGGGTCAAACGCGCGTGCGCCGCGCCGACGATTGAGGTTGTTCGAAGATGGAATGTTTCAAACCAACAAGAATTAAAGGGGAAATCTATCGAAATGGAAGGAATCTACGGGCTGGATATTATTTCGGGAAGGATCTAGGGACCATTCACCAACGCAAGATGTATCTGGGAAAAGTTTAATGATAAGATCAGATTACCTTACAACTATTGAGCAGTCTGCTACGGCTAACCAACGGCTATTACCGATGCCGTTGCAGTCAGTAGGGTTGTTATGTACCAACCTATTTAAACTACGCACTGCCAGAATTTACCACATTTTTAGAACTCTTCTCAACATTTCTGATTTCTTCCACGTTTTTACCCCATTTCTACTACCACCATTTTTTTCTTTCAAATCTACAACTTCGCAACAGATCGTGACATCACAAAAATGGCATCAAATAGTTTGAAAACCACAGCAATCCGTACACTCCGTACAACATTAAGTACATCGTCCAAATCCTCGTTCGCGCCCATCCTCGCCAATCGTGGTATTGCTGGAACGACCAGAAATTCAACCTCATTAAAATCAACCACTTCTAGCCAACAACCTAGGACCCCTTTCTTACCACGAGGTATTTTGACTCTTTGAATTGATAATGATGTGAAATATGTATCTAATTGTCCTCCCTCCTATCTAGATTTCGTTGGCAATTTCCCCAACTCATTCATTAAATCAACAACAATAACCACAACCTCTTTCGATACTCTTATCAACTCACTCACGCACTCTCTCACCACATCATCCACCCCACATCTCCCTACCCTCACATCTCTCCTTCGCAATTACACATCGAAGAATCCTTCCGAATGGCAAAAATACGCATATGCAAACCCAAACAAACAATACACCAGGAATTTGGTAGCGGAAGTTGAGGGGGTTTTCAACTTGTTGATGTTGGTTTGGACACCCGGAAAAGAAAGTAAAGTGCATGATCATGCGGCGAGTCATTGTTTGATGAAGATTATGAAGGGGGGGTTGAGGGAGACGAGGTGGGTTACACCTGATGGGGGTATGAGTGAGGGATGTGGAAAGGGGAGACGGGAGATGATGGGGGAAATGGAGATTGAGGGAGTGAGGGAATACAAGAGAGAGAAGGTCGCGTATATGTGTGATGATGTATGGTTTTCCCCTTCTACTTTTACTTGTGCTTCTATTTTCCTATCTTGTTTGGTTTGGGTTACAGTTGGAACAGTGCAGGATCACGTGGCTAACAGCAATAACAATAGATGGGACTTCACTCCATCGCCAATCCTAGCGCAACCGAATATGCAGTCTCTCTACATCGTAAGTTATCCCTTTACTCACTCACTCTACTCACCCATCCTTACACCATCACATCAACCCTCATCCCCTCATTCCCACAACCACCCTCCATCTCCATATATCAACAACTCCATACCATACATTCCCCTTCCCCCAGCAATCCAATAACACGAATACACAACTAACAAATCTAACAAACACAGTATACACACCCCCCAACGCTGCAATGCACGGCTGCCATATCTTCGACCCCACAACCGGAATCAAAACACACGTCGCACCTGGTGCTTATGATTCGGTGAAGGGAGTCGTTCGTGATGTTTAGGTTTAGGTTTTGGTCGGGGTGGGGCTGGAGCTGGAGCTTTGGTTGGGAGATATGATGTGAGATGTGATGAAAGAGATACCCTTTTGATGATTATGAAGAACACAATTTGTAGTTTCTTGATTGGCTAGCGCGGCGAAGATCAGACTAAGACTGGTCTGGGTCTTGGTAGGTGACTATGGATGGGGATTATGATGTTTGATGTGATGTGATAGGAGTCTGTTATATCGGCATTACGATATGTATGTATGTATGTATGTATTTACACGAGCGAGCGTCGGAATTGCTTTCTTTGCTTTATTTTGGGAAGTCTTATTACTTATTAGGTAGTGAGATTGCTCTCTATTCTTGTGTTGATTTGTTGATTTATTGATCTCATTCATTTCATACTCGTACAATATAATCCATCAAACGTATACAAACCCACCAAATCATACAAATCATGCAATCCAACCCATCCAAATAACTCATCGCATCCATCTCATTCCATCAATCTCATTCCATCAATCTCATTCCATTTTTCTCTCTAAACCCCCCCTTCCCTTCTCTTCCCTTCCCAAACCAGACCACAAATTAATTTCGCCCCGATTCCCTACTCCCCCCCTTCCCTTCTTCCCTTCTTCCCCACTTCCCTCCTTCCCTCCTTCCCTCCTTCCCTCCTTTCCATAAATTCTCCAGAAATATCTACACTCACTCACTCACTCACTCACAGCAATCACTACTCGCTACTCACTACTCACTACTCACTCACTTCTTTCCATAATTTCCCTTCGTGGTTTCGCTTCTGCTCTATGTGATGTTACTGATGTATGTAGGTTTGGAATATAATGTAATGTAATGTAGGTTGGGTTGGATGGAATATTAGATGATGGATGATGCAATTTAATCTACGAGTACTGAGTGAGTGAGTACTGTAGTAGTACTCTGGAGCTATTTTTTTTTTAGTTGTTTGATGGATGTTGGATAGATGTGTAGATTTGGATGTGTATGGATGTGATGTGGATGTTAGATGTTGGATTAGGATTTGGATTTGAATATGAGTATGAAATTGAGTATGAAATTGATTATGAGTCTGAGTATGGAGCTACATCTGAAGTTTCCGTCCGGTACGTAGCGTAGGGTGGTAAGAAGAAGAAGAAGTAATAATAAATCAATTGAAGATTCCTCGACAATAGTTGAATAGTTGGTTGGAATATAGAGTTACATTTGAATACTAGAGTAGATATCACACAGCATAACAACTCTCCTCTCTCAAATGTCTCCTTACTTGCGCAAGCGAGCTGGTACAAGAATTTTCCATGAATAAAGCAAAACCCACATATCTCATTTCTACAAATCTCTCTTTGTTTATTATCTCAGTCGTTTTATTCTATAGTAATAATCCTATAAAGAATGCAACGACTCGCCCAATGCGGTCTCTTTCTAACTCACAAAACAAACAAGGGATTTCTTTATCTACTAGGTATGGTTTGGAGCTTTAGTTTCCGCATCGATCGCAATCAGTGATTTAGGTATATGGATGGGATGGTTGATAGAAACTAAAATCAACCCAACTCAACTCTTCTTTATGAGATAGAATACAAAGTCAACTTCAACTCTTTGGTACGAAAACGAAAACTTTTTCATCCCATCGACACCTTGAGACTAAATTAAAGTACCGCAGAAACCCACCTTTCCCATAAACACCCAGCACAACCCATCACCATGGCCGCCCCCCGCAAAACCAACACCATCATGCCCACTACCCTCATTCCCCCCAACCCACCCATCCCCGACCCCTTTGGCACCAAAAAGCGCACACGCACCACCCGCGTCACCACCAGCAACGCATCCACCTACCACTCCAACCTCTCACACCTGCTCAAAAAACAAAAGATCATCCTCCATGACCCTAGTACATACCCTGTTACCAAATCCCCTCCACGACCCCCAATACCTCGTCCCGATCCTAAGCTATTGGATAGTGCGGTGAGGTTGGAGATGGAGCGGAGACAGTTTCAGCCTTTGAGTAAGGAATGGTTTTTGAGGGTTTTGGAGGAAATGTATAAGGTTGATGAGAAGAGATGGAGCAAGTGGGCTGTGGATATGGAGAGGATGAAGGTTTTGAAGACTGATTTTAGGTATTTGATTAAGGCGACGGAGGTGGGGGATATAGTTTTGGCAAATGGGGAGGTTTTGGGGGAGAGTTTGGCGCATGTGCCGTTGACGATTTTGGATTTGGTGAGTTGATGTTGGGTGGTTTTTCTTGCTTTCGTTATGGGTGGTGGGTCTTGTATGGTCGGGTTGAGCTGAAAGTTTGAGGACACTTACTGATGGGAAATCTCTACATTAGTATATTTTTCTGGCCTGCGAATATAGGAATAGAGCAATTGCGAGAACGCTCAAAGGCGGCGATCTAGCTGGCGATAAACCTACCACACAAAAGCTCAGCTGCATATCGATCGACACGCAGAGAATCTATTGGCATCCCGAGAAAGGTAAGGTTAATTATGAGGTGGGTCCCGGGTCCACAAAAAAGAAACAATGGATACCACAAGACTTTGCCCTGGCGTGGGGATTGACCCGAGAAGCACTAGCGCAATATGACGACGACACATTCATGAATCTCGACTATGTACTCATACCCTTCGAATACAAATCCTACCACACGATAGTCATCGGTATAGCCCCCAAACAGCGTTTTTGCTTCCACATCGACAACAGCGGAATCACAGACCCACGACCCCAAAAAAAAGGTATGGACGAGAGTCATCTGCAACAATTTCACCATAACATCTTCTCCATGAATATCCTCGAAGCCATCGTATACGAGAAATTCAAAAAGAGAATCTTGGATACCGATGGACTGCCGTTATACGGACAATGGCACTACCGCACCGACCACGCAATTACGGCAAGCAGAACCACAGACAATAGTCCCAATGCGCCACGCCAACATGATGGCTTCAACTGCAGCATGATGGCACTAACCTCGGCTACGAGCCTAATCTTCGGATACGACATGATGTGTTGGAGCAACCGGGACATGAACAACGCACCTCCCCGCGTTGGGAAGAGAACGCGCGTAGCAGCCGAACTCCTAAATGGAGGATTCTCTAAACCTTTCGATTACCCACTCTTCAAGATCCCGCGCAAATTACAGGAGATTATCATGGATGAATCGTATAAGCAGAATTTGAGACCGCCGCCGCCTCCAAAGGAGGAGCCGGAGGAGATTTCGAGTGAGGAGGAGATGAGTGATGAGGATGAGAAGGAGGAAGAGACGTCGCCGCGCCAAAGGGGGAAGGGTAAACCGGGTCCTGGTAAACCGGGTTTGGGGAAGCCGGGTTTGGGTAAACCGGATTTGGGTAAGCGGAATCTGAGGAAGCCTTCGATAAAAGCAGCACTAAGAAAGCCAGGTGCATCTAAAACATCCAAGACATCCCAAGCGGGGGCACGAACCAAAGTGAAGAAAGTCGAGAAGGGCAAGGGCAAGGGCAAAAAAGTTGTATGGGCCGGACAACCCGCATCAGACCCGGATCCCACCAAACCAGAACCACCACCCGATCCCAATTCCGATCCCACCCCATCAGGAACTGGATCCGCAAGCAATGAAGAACCCGTACGAACCCTATGGCCCGTCCAAATGGATCCTACTCGCACAGGGAAATGCGGCATGATATACCGCATCAAAAAGCCAATGTTCACGGATCCGAGATTTGACGATCGGGAGGAGTGTATAAGGAAGGCTATGATGTATCGTATGGTGGGATGGGAATTGTGGGAGCATATGCCGTTGCATTTGTTTAAGGCTTGGATGGAAAATGTGATGGCGGGGAGAGCTGATGAAGAGTTGATTCCGTGGATTGATGCACTTGAGCTTGATCATGTTCCTGAGCCTCCCGAGTTGGCGCCGCGGTCCAATCGGACTTCAAGTTGAGTATTGGAATTGGAGCAGGTCGGTCGGTATATGTACTGGTAGTGTAGTTGATGAGATTGTTCGAGGTCTGTCTGGAAAGACTTCTGGAAATTTATATTGTGTTGGATGTTCATCAATCCTGTTATATTGAATTTGAATGAATGGGTTGCCAATATTTCTATGGATCCTTTGATCTCAACTTCTTAAAATTATCATTCAATGCGTTCTTCCGTAGCAATTTTCTCAACTTTCTTTTGTCGGTGCAACTCGCAGCTCAAACTTTTCAGACCATTCAGGCATTTCACCAAGCTTCATCAAATCACACAATTCCTCGAATTCGGCCGTGTTGACGATCCCACCAGGCTTCTTAAAGCCACGCACAAAGTTTTCTCGTAGTCTCTCGACCAAATCCGTGGTGTCCAAATTAGCTATGGCTTTTAATGATTCGATAATATTGACTGTGTTATCAGAGGCTTGAGTAAATTCAGCTCTCCGACATGAGAAATCTACTTTGCCAGATAAGTAGCCATAGTTAGCAACGATGACTATTTCTAAGGCTTCGGACCTAGGAATTTTTGCCTGTGTGGAATGAATGGTCAGCAGAAATAAGATGATTTCAGCCAATTAATACATACCCATCGTTCAGCAAGAAAAGGGTGTATCTGAGCCTCACTTTCGACTTTCAGTACCAAAATTTTGCCATCTTTACTAAGTTTTGGAATATTGTGAATTTGTTTATCAACCTCTTCTTTGAATTCTCGTCGTGCTTCTACCAGCCTCTTGTTGACCAAGATTTACTTCGGGTATTGAAAAGCTTGGAATAATGCTGTCCAAGCGGTGGAGAACATCATATGTACCAGTTTTTCGTGCTAGATAAGATTCAGCGATTGAGAGTTGAAAGTTGAAAGTTGAAAGTTCATATAACATACGAGCATTGATAAAGGAAGCGCATTTATTAATGCGAGTTTTGGAAAGCTTCTTGAAGATCTCTTTCATATCCGGAAATGGAGGTGTCCATTTTATACTGCCCCCGAGCTTTCCATATGTTCCAATTGCGCAAAGGTACCCATACCCGGATTTCCGATCGATATCAGGATTCAATTGTTTGCAAATTTCGTAAGTCATAATAGCAATCGTTGGAATCCGTGAACAATGATAACCTGAAACGACCTTCCATAATTCATCAGTTTCAAATGAATTTGCCCATGAACTTGCCCACAAAAGAATGTTAAACTCAGTGGCATTTTTGGGACAATCATCACCAAAATGAGGATGAATAACCATACATTTCGTATTCTTGCGATCAATCACAGGCAATTGCAGTTGCAATGGCAATGGCAATGGCATTCCACGTCAACATCCCTTACCTAAAATAATCACATACCTTGGTTTCTTTAACGCCATCGCCTTCCTTTCATACTCTGCATGAATATTTGAACCCTTCTGCACCAAATGAACACTCAAATACTTTTTATTAAGTCCAAGTCTCAACAATGTCAAATACATGATGACTCCAGAGGTCAATCCATCTGCACCTACATCCGGTACAATAAGAGTACGTTTTTGAGCCGTCGCGCATTCGCGGATGAATTCGTATGCAGCTTCCAATTGGTCACGTGAAGCTGGCCAAATTTCCTTGCTGTCGGAATATTGATGAACGGGTGTACTTGCATTGCAGTAATCACCAACTGGTACTTTATTATTGGCAATCTTCTTTGGTGCTCGTTCTTCTATGGCCTCAGCTTCTATTTCGATGCCTCGATATAGGGAAAGAGATGGAAGCGTTGTGTGAGAGGAAATGGGTTGGATGGATAAATTTGTAGACAGACAATTGATCCAAGTTCTGGTGAGAGTGGTGGTGCCGGCACCGGTATATTGTTGAAGACTTCTTCGAGTCAAATTTCGGGCGGGTGAAAAGATCGATAAGGATTGGAGTATACACAAAAGAGCGTTGTTGGATTATCGAATTGTTCTGATTCTGATTCTGAACAGAGTGAGTTGTTGTTGTTTTGTTTCGATGGGGAAAAGCTTCAAGAATGCCAAGGGGCAGATTAGTAATCAGTAATCAAATCCAACTTAGTTGACGAGCCCAATGTCACACCTTTTTTTTTCTCCTTCTTTTGACAAACATCACAAATACACATGGTTGAATACTACAATATGTTTTCCGGCAAATTTAAGTACCTCGATTATAATCGCTTTAAATTCATCTCTCGCGCTCATCTTATACTGTCCAGTTATGTTTGCACCTTACTACTTTGGTGTTGAGTCAGTCACAGGTAACGATTCTATGGATCGATACTCGAGTACGTTGGTTATTATAGGTAACAATTGTATCTTATCATATTGACCTACATTCATTCTACCATCACAGACTTGACTTAGTGGTCAGTCATCTTGGAGCAAGTTTGCGTAGGTATTATTTTACAGTAGGCGGCAAGAAACACTCGTTGACTCCCTCGGTTCGAATAATCAAGTCTACTTGTTATATTTTAAATTTCACAGGCAATACATATTGAGTGAGGAATTGATGTTTTACAACGAAACAGATTCTGTTTAAATTTTTGGGTTTTTTGATAACGAAATTTCTGAAGGTCACGACTTCCCTACAAAGGCAATGATTTCGTGTTCATTTTTGGATTTTTTAGCATTTTTAAGTCAGAAAATCAAGAACTGCTAGTTAAACACCACTTGCCTGTCAATTTTGCGAAGATATCTCGCTTGGATTGGGAGTTGTTGGGAGGATGTAAGACCTAGTTCTGATCTTAGGACGGTGTATGACAGCGTGACATCCCCAACATCCCCAACATCACGTAGTTCAGGACTCTTGGGGAGGGTTTGGTGGAAGGACTGATTTAACTGGGCTTGTCTGTGCATTAGACATCTTCTCGGTGAAGCGAACTTTCTTGCCTGGTTGAACCTGAATGTGTGATCCATCGACAAGGGATTTTGAACCCTTGGTTGATGGTTTTGTAGGTGCAAGACTCTGGTTTTCGATAGATTCAGTGTCGAGTTCGGTATGTATGGACTAATCGATTGGGAATTGGATATATCGATCTATCTCAATGATTTCCTTACGAACTTGTTGGTTTCTTGCTTCTGGAAAAATTGTGGTGGATTTGTTCTTGGAAGTTCAGACTGTGAGTTGAAAGGATATTGTTGTTGTTGTGTAGTGTAGCTGAACAATAAAGAGGATGAGTTGAAATTGAAGTGGAATTATCATGCCCTACTCCCATGGTGATAATTGTTCAAACTTGATTCGATATCAGGCCTTCCATAGGAATGTGAACAGGATTCGAATGCGAATTTTACAGCTCCATCAGCACCGATGAGTTACATGGCAGGAACAATATCAATTGTTCGCCTCCATTCAGCCAGCCAGAACAGAAGCATATGGACAATTCTATGCCTAGAACCAAACAAAGCCCCTTGTTCCGATCTTTGTTCCTCTTCTTCAACCACCAACACTTCCACCTCCACCTCATCTCATCCTCATTATGCGCACCGACAGACAATCTTCACCCATCCACAATCAGACTCCCCTCCTTCCTTTCCAAATAAACTTCCCAGTACCTCCCAAACCCCCTTTCCAAAAGGCAATCTTCGAAAAACCAAAATTCCAATTTTTAAAATTTATCAATTTTTGTCCTGGTTTCTTCCAACAGCTCCTCAAGGCAAAATGTCAAGAATCAGATATGCAACAATAGATTTCAAAGAGCAACCTTAGTAAGTCACGAGGATTCTAGAATATTGGTTGGTTGCTCGGGGTTGGGGAAAGAATGGTTCCGCTGTCCGGGACAGTGGGGGTTTGTTTGTGCTGGGGATTTAGCGAAAACTGATTTCTTGGGGTTGTGGAAGATTTTTACAAAGAGGTGAAATGAGATGGGATTGGGATGTTTTGGTTTGGATGATTTGCTGTTGTTGGTTTTGAGCTAGATTGTTGAATAATAAAAGTAGTGGTTTGAGTTATTGGACTCTTAAAAATATGTACTGTACTGTTAATCTATTCAATTATCAGAAATCAAACACTATTTTTCACATATTAGTACGAGTATTAATCAATGCTCTCTTCATTGAGTACTGAATAGATGAATAAGATCTACTCGAGCATGCGGAAAAGCACTACAGAATTATTACGAAAATGAGAGAAAAAGTTCTAAATGCATTGGAATATCTCAAACTTAAAGATTACTAACTTAGCTCGTGCGATTCCACTACAATTATCTTATCGTGTTCAAGCTTTATTTGATACTATATAGAAGGGGAAATCGAGAATATTGCAACCACTATAGTATGAACACAATTGACAAGTCCAGCGCAGCGTTAGTACATGACTTTCTCTTCCTCCAAGCCACATACTATACTCGCCAACTAGTCCGAAAAAGTGATATAGAAATATTGAACAAGATGTGAACAATGCAAATATCGATTAAACCCCCTTTCGCTAAGCGAACAGCCAAGACTAATATTGATTTCGTGACTACCCCTCTGCTTTCCAAATCTCAGAACACTCCCAGAACACATCCGGAACAATACTTTTCAGAACACTCTCATTGCCTATAAAAATAAGATTTATCTCCCCTATCGTTCTCCCATTCATTCATTCCACACACACACAGTCCCCGCACCCATACCCACAATTCAACAACACAACATTTCAACTTCCAGATCAAAAATCAGGAAAAGCTCATCAATCAGCAAGATGTATTCGAGTGGTTCTGCCGTTTTCCGTGGAGGAAGTGATGTGACGCAAGCTGCGATGGCACGTATTAGAGCTCACGAAGAAGCACTCGCCGGCATCACTCCCGCCGAGGATGACAGCGATCACGATGAGGCATATAGAGACGACCCACCGAACGAGGATGTCTATGAAGTATCCACCGACAACCCTCCGCACGAGGATGACGATGAAGACGATGAAGACGAACACAAAGCTATCTTTATCCGTGACATCCCTAGCGAAGAACTCGCCATGTATAATGAGTCACGACCAGAAACCTACGATGGATGGTCCGCCGGTATCGCTCGCCGTGAGGATGACGATGAACTACACATCCACATCTATCGCCATGAGAATATCGATGACGAGGATGACGATGAACCACACATCAACATCTATCGCCATGAGTATATCGATGACGACGATGACAATGAATTCGAAGCACAACTCAGATTTCGAAGAGGAATATGAAACAAGACCAAGACACTACGATGAATGTTTCATTGACACCTCAGAAATCGATGGACCATTCAGCACCACCCCTGAGTCCGTCCCATTGTATTCAAGCGACAACAGAGATGGTGGATCCTCGATGCATTGCTTCATTTGCAATGGTCAGAGCATACAGGTCGTTGCTTGCCGTTGTCGAAGCCAACATTTTTTCGCTTGTAGCCATCCAAACCCTCATGCCGCCATGATCCGCCGACCTGTTCCTCATGTCAACAACGACAGTGACGATGGGAATTCGAATGAGGCTGAGGACCAGGAAGACAGTTGGGTGATGATTTGAGTGTTCGATGAACATTTTGAAGGTTGTGACCAGAGGTCATGAACGAGAATGAATAAGGAGAATGAAGAGGAGAGGGTTTGAAAATTGAAACCTGGATCCCCAAAGCACGGTTTTCTTTTGTAATAGATAGGATATGCCTGGCGTTCATCTGAGTTCATTGATTGAAAAAGAAACCTCAAATCAAAACACAAAAACAGAGTTTTTCATTTGTAATAGACAGGAAATGCCTGGCGTTTATTGATAGAAAAACCAACAAAACACCCAAAAAATAATCAATTGTTTCCTTGAAGGAACCCAAAATATAATCTGTACCAATGTGATGTGATATAAATAACAATGTGAGAACATAGCATTTGTGAAAGTAGTATAATTTTAATGAACAAGTCATGGAAATGTAAATCGACAAAAGAAAATGTATCCGAGGCTATGGCAGAAATCGGGTTACACTTGTACGACGGCTCGAGATTCAACGAATGGAACAATAGTACTTGTATGCACCCTGCC
This sequence comes from Sclerotinia borealis F-4128, assembly GCA_000503235.1. NCBI lineage: Eukaryota > Fungi > Ascomycota > Leotiomycetes > Helotiales > Sclerotiniaceae > Sclerotinia > Sclerotinia borealis. The sequence goes on along the minus strand of KI628675.1, from coordinate 27,820 downwards.
GATACCTCGAGAGTATTGATTGCATGCCTATCTGTTTGTATGTTTGTTTGTTTGCCTGTCCCATTAATGAAAACCACACAACATTTTACAATTAAACCTTGGACTAACTTTCCACTTTGATCATATAACATCCGTCAGCTATTCAAACCCCAGAATCTAATCAGCTATCAGCCAGCACATACTGTACATGCTTGCCTTCCACCAACATGACAAATTCCGTCCAGCGTCTCATACCTACTCTAATATTCAAACCTCACTTCCACAAAGCCGTCAAAATACTCATTGCCAAAACCGATGAGCCTCGCAATCCCGTGAACTACAGAGGAATAGGGACTGCCCATGCTCAATCATCCAAGTACATTCTTCTCCATGAAGAAGAACAACATCTGGCAGATCATCTCGCATTCCTCGCTCAAGCCTCCCCAGATCCCTCTCGCGTCTCAGCGGTCGCGATCGAGGAATCGAGGAGTCCAGCTTCTCTACTCATCCGGCTTGCTTCTAATAAAACGCCGGCTGTTAAGACTACTTCTGGCTTGATGGATATTTTGAAAACTGTGGAGAACTTTGCGAAGACTGGTAGGTTTGGAGGCACTTATTGATTGAGAGAGAGAACGTACTGACGCGTGAGTGGATGTAGGCACTGACCGTGATGAACACGAATACTTATTATTCAACCAGGTTATCGAGCTTAGTATGATCCGCTTACATTGTCGCATCAGCTCCCGGCAGGCTCGCGAAAGAAGGTGGTCACGCAGAACAAATAAAAAGCCTTTACATGCTCGGATTCAGCATTTCCGGGATTCCCTCAATTCTCAGTCATCTCAACTGAAAGTATCAATTCAACCTCTGGTGACGAACCTCCCTCATCTCATACAAGCTCTCAAGGACATCGATGAATGTCCCATATCCGAACAAACGAAGCTATTACGACAGGCTATATCGTCCAGTCACGCAATATCCACCATCGCTGGAAGTCCTTCACTGGAACACTACCTCCATTCTCGTGGCTTCGGTGCGGAAATTTCCCAGCATGCCACTGTACTTAAAATCGATAAAATAAGTCGATACCTAGACGTCTGTAATTACTTGTTGGATCTATGTCGTAAGCCAAAATACCAACCTCTATTCTGTAACATTACCCTCGAACCCCTCATCGCGCCAACAGCCTCACATCCCAATAGAGAGACTGCGAAACATTATGTTCATGGCGAAATACAATTAATCCTATATTATGAGCAACACCCCAGAAATCCTGCACCAAGATGTATAGGATCCAGTAAATCCGCTTGTTTCCTGTGCGATTTATTTATCAGCAAGCATGGCGAGTTTCATATCTCGCATTCTCACAAGCGCTTGTATAGAAAATGGACGGTACCAGAAGAGCCTTGGATGACAGGATTGCATATAGATAAGTTGGATAACATCTTGAAGGATATGACTTGCGAGATACTTGATCTGGCGAGAACTTGGACACGTCCTGTCAATTACGAAGGTAATGGTGCAGAGAGCAGAATCCATTTATTGATGCTCCCGGAAAGTGCCAAATCATCTGGATTGAGTCTTCCAAAGATCGCCAAGACTGAGCTGCATGAAGTCAAAATGGACCATTTAGAGCCGAAAGGTACCGAAACAGAAGAAGACGGATCGAGCGACCCAAATAGCTCCGAGGCCGCATCCCATTCCAATGCCAGATCACCAAGTTTTATTAACCTCGAAGTCGAAGAGCAAGATGGCAGTACGGTGCGCCACTTACCTATAACTGGATCTCAGAACAGCCTGACCAATGATATGACAGAGATTCCCATCAATTCGATCGAAATGAGTGTTCCAGTAAGCCCTAACATACAACCAAAACAAATCGAAGTCCAAACCAAAGAGACCAATCTGAAATTCCGTACAATTCCCGACTCCACGCCACCGCGTCCTCAAACTCCCATCAAGCACACAACAATAGAAGCGACACATACATCTTCTCCAATCATCTCAAAGTCCCTGTCCGAATTTTCAATCAGTCCAAACAAACTCCGCCCAAACTCCACATACCAATACCGCCTTCACGACCTCCCCCTCAAACTTCCCATCTCACCCAACATGCCTGTAGACTCAATCATCCTCTTCATCGGAAACGCGGAGTATATATTCGATGTTCAAGATATGGAATACGGATATCTTATGATTGAACGAAGTGAACAACGTGTGTCAATTGAAGGAAGAGAATCATTTAAAGAAAGAGAACCAGAAGAAGAAGAAGAAGAAGTCAACAGCATCGATATCCGGAGTCCAGAGCTTGACACCGAAATCACAATCTCCGCCAATCCCAGTGTACATCCAAATCCAAGTCAAAATCCAAACACCGTAAGTTTCTCAATGAGTGATGGAGGAAAATGTAAGATTTATGTAAAGATTGTGTGGGGGATGGAAGAACAAAGAACAATGTAATTGAAGGAGAAAAAGCATTACTTAATCAGTCAGGACCCATCACGTCAGAACTATCTCAGACGCAATATAAAGCAGAGTATAGATCAGCTGAGAGGACATAATGTGCCTTTCATATCATATTGACCCATAGTATCAGATTAGATCATGGCATATCTTGTTGAATTTCAGTCATATACATACAGTACATCTACTCGTGTAGTTCTGATGATACTATGCGGTGTAAGGTTATTGTTCAATATTCTTCAAAGAATTTGAAATGTATACCGGTATTATATCTTCCATCATGAATTCTCTCTCCTCACCACAAACAAAGTGTTACACCGGCAATGAGTCCAATCCAATGAGCGATAGGCAATGTCGGTAAGATTGAGTAAGTAGTATCATATGATATGATGTGATACTGTACTGTGATACTATACTGTGACTGTGACAGTTAGCTCAAGAGTCGATTCTGCAAGTCTCGCGCACATTTTAATTATCGATATCGGGGTGGAGGTGGAGGAGTGCGAGCGAAGAAGAGGAATAGTAAGAAGTAGAGTAGTGAGAAAATAGAAGAGAGAACTACCGGTAGAGTACAAGATAGGATACCGATACCCTGGATTGAAATGCAGAAGATGAAAGGTATGAGAAGAATGAGGAAAAATATTCCCTTTATTTCCGGGTGTCTCTCTTCATACTTTGTACCAACTTTGAAAGTTCATCGGAGATGGGGATTCGTTAAGAACTCGCAGTTGAATAGTATGCCATGAGCAATATTCTTATCCTTTGCTCCCTCCTCAATCAAAAATAATGAAACATTCTTTCGTCCATCTCATCTCATCTCATCTCAGTTCTCTCCCATCAAAATCGACATCTTCACAAACAACATACCTACTTACCTAGCCCAACCCATCTCATCTCCAACGCCACAAATCTCATCCACAATTCATTACCATCAATCCATCACGGTAATTCCTAACTCACTGTAGTACTACACCAATACACACCCACAAACACCAGACAAGCAAGCGCACAAAACCATTCAATCCAATCTAAATCAATCCAGCCGTACAACACGACACCAATCCAATCCAAAGCAACACAAAGCAATCCGGGGTACAGCAGCACCCATCCAAGTTCCAACCCAGCGGTATATACATGAAACCGCCAACGGAAAGCCGCATGACCTGTTCGACCCAGCCCCCAGGGAAATACCCGTTCGGAACTTGCCAATATGTTGTGTTCTATTGTCTTCATTCTATTGTATTCTATTGTATTCCATTGATTTACAAGATAGGACACTGCATACAGGTTGTTGGATCGGAAGAGGGGAGAAAGAGAAGAGTCCGATGTGTTCTGGAAGTGGTGTTTGTCTGTTTGTCTGTATTGTATGTCTGTCTGTCTGTCGGTAAAGACGGGCGGGTAGGTGGTGCGATGTTAGCGATGGAGGATACTGGGATAATGTCGGGATGAGATGGGATGGGATGGGAAGGGGGAGGTTGGTGTAGCTGGAGGCGGTAGGAGAGTTTCTAGGTTCGCTGTACTATGCGTGCTGTACAGTTACTGTTAAACTATTTGCAGTACGATATGGTATGGCCCGAGTATGAGCTAGGTGGATCAATGAGGTCTGGTTGTGTTAGCTTAGCTTAAAAATTGACGATTGGAGAGCTCAAAGAGTAAGTTGAGTCGATGGGTTATTTAACTGGATTCCATATGATTAAACCTCTAAAGGACAATACTGTACGGGTAATTGTTTGCATTTTAGTCTTTATGATGCGATATTTAGAAGATCAGTATTTCGATACTAGAGATCCTAGATATTAAAATGTCATCACTTACCTATCTATCATACATACATGCATACATATCTATTCATATGCTAGAAGTCTAGATCATAAGAGAAAGTTTTAGGGGAAATTGCTCTTGTTCCTGAGTATTTAAAACCTTATATCAGTGATCCCGGTGTCTCGCCATAAGACACCGTCGAGAGAAATGGTCGCGCATTGCATATATGTTTGAGAAGATGTGAATACAGACGCAGATGCAGATGCAGACGCAGACGCAGACGCAGATGTAAGTAGATGGAGTTGATGAACATGGATGGGATGTATAAGAGTGGAGGTATAACGGGAACATCCGTACGGGCACTGCATTTTGCCTATTATCCCATATTATCCCTCCCATTTAACTTTTATCGCGCGTCTTGCGATATTTTGAAGCGGCTATTGGAAATTGTGGATAGGAAAAGAAGCATACGGTATTTCCTACCGTGCTGGCCTGTCAATATCAAGAACGTTATTTGCTGTCGTGATGGAACGATGTTATTCAGTCGTCCGAGACATTTACAGAGTTATGTCGGTTGGTTGGCCAGTGACATGCTTGATGCTTGATGCTTGATGCTTCGCTTGCTTGAAAGAGGATCTACGAGAGAAATTGAAGAAACGAAGCGAAGGTTTAAATAATGTTTGATGATGATATCATAAACGCTGATCTACAGTATTGTATTGGCGGTGGCATTCGGTTATTGTGGATGAAGGGGGTGGAAGAGATAAGGATGTACAGTACGTACTCTTTGATAGTGGGTGAACTTATGATGAAGCTTTAGTTAGATGCGATGCTAAACTTTAGCATCGTAGGGTATAGTGATAAGAGGATGAATCTATTGTGCAATATACACCAGCAATTCCTTCTGGTAACGAATTAAAATATCACATATGGCAGAGCAAAGAAAGCATTGCCAACGAAAAAGAAACCCCGGGCTATTTTGTTGAACACATGAACAACAGAAGGAAGCGCACGGCCTATCTTAATCTCAGCCAAGCAAGCAGATACCCCTGAAACGTCAACAAGGGAATTGAATTGGGATAGCGTTGGTGTCCTTTTGATGCTTTGACATATAGAAAAAGGTTTAGTGGACGGATGTTATGAGCAATTTTAAGGTCGAGTGGTTCGGTCGAGAGATGGATTGGGTATGCTGCTCCTTGCGAGCATGAACTGATTAAACGGATTAGGAGCACAGTTTTTCCCCAAAGTGTCTATATCAAATGCTTGAATATTGAAAGCAGGGCTGGATTTGGATAATAGCCGAAGTTGAAGTTCCAAAGCATAAACTTGATGAAGTTCGTTGCAGACGGAACGACCTAGCTCTAGCTGTACGTAAGAAGTTTGGGACGGCGGGAGAACAGAATAGGGTTGGAAGTTGGAAGTTGGAACTTTGAAGCGGGTTCTGCGGAGAACATTTGCGGTGCCACATTGACAGATCGCCATTTGATCGGTTCTCACTAGAGTTCATATCGCGCCGCCGTCAGGGATTTTTAGTCAGGTACAAGATTCACAAGTGGGTTCCACAAAAGGATATGGATTGTGTTTAGTATGCATTTGGATTTGGATTTAGATACAGTATTTACAGATGTAGTTAAATGATGTTCTCAAGAGGATTGTTGAATATGCGATGGATGTATAATTCAAAGTATGTATGAATGGTATGATGAGTTAGTTGTTAGAATTGTATCTAGTAAAATAGTTTAGAACCATTCTCAAACACTACCCAGGTACTTGTGGTATTGATTCCTCACTGTCTAGTACTCGAGTAGACTTCCTTCCTCACTACTGAATAATATACTGAGTGCACCAATAGTAAGAACTATAGAAATAAAGTAAATAAATCTCCGATAATACCTACTAGGTACATGTCCTCTCGAGGTCATTCATCCTTCCCCATGAAATATTGCGACAATAATAAATTCCATAACTCACGCCATATATATCTCAAGTACTTTGTACCACCCAATAATATCATCGTACTCAGTACCACCAACTCCAATACCAACCCCAATACAACCCAACAATACAATTCCCCAGCACAAAAGGGACCCGACATAACAGATATGCCACCAACAATTCCTCCCAAGTCCTATTTCGGGGTTTCTGCGTCTCCAACAACGTGGATTGGCGGTAGGGAATCCGAGCCAAATTTTGCCATTTTTAGTTCCTATGGTATGGTTATGTTATACAGCTGCGCCATCGAAGAATCATCCCAATGAGGTGGTAGGGCGATAAATGCCACGTGTGAGCGTCGCATCTTCCTCAATGCTAATCTTGAAAGAATGCTCGGGGGGGACCAATGGATCAAGGTTGGATTCGTTTCCTGGAGAGTTTAAGATGATCGGAGAATACAGACCGGTATTGAATGGATGCAGCCTCCCTTTTTTGCGGGAGAGAGACATCTTATGGGGAGACGAGGGAGACGAGGTGATCGTAAAGGAAAAGGAGGATTGAGGGAGTATTGATTGAGTGTTGATATTAACCTACGTGAACTAGATCATATATGTTTTCTGAAGACAACCAACCTAATAAATTATCACCCGTGAGAGAATTGGTTATATTGAGGATGTATCAAAGGACTTCAGTACATATAGCGGTAGTTATCTTCAATTAGCCTATATGTGATTGTGCAAAATAATTTTTGATACTTCCTTGGATTTTCCTATACTCTTAGCGAACTCTGTTTCCGTATATTGCTCGAATAGATTTGTTTGATTGATATAAATAGAAAATAAAATAGCCATTACTTTTTTCATGATTTCAATAGGTTTTTATAATTATAATAACCTATCTTGTACCTGATTTTATATACACACCCCTGACAACTTAGATGTTTCATATGTGCGAATCCCTTTTACTAGTTAGTATACAAGCAAGCCAAGTCTTCATTTTGATTCATCACAACTCGGCCTTCCCTTCTTCAACCTTCATTCACCCTCCTTTTCCACACACAAACTACTTGTTGCCAGCATTATATTCATACTGCAGAAAAACCCCCTCTTCTCCCCCCCTCATCTGTTCTATCCCGCCAAACAGAAAGTTCCACTCATCATCTTAGCTGCATAGCATCATCTCACCAGTCGTTCCTTTATCATTCATCAAAATAATCATATACATCCATCCATCCACCCATTCGTTTCCTTCCTTCCGATAAGCTATATACCATTATACACTCTATTCCTATGTCAACTACTCGATTACACAATTAACAATAATACAATTCGCAAATTTGCAACACTACATACAAACCTTGAATCAATTCCTCGACATTGTTTCAATAGATATACCAAATTCTATATCTAGCCAACCCATCAAACCCCTTCACTTTTGACTTCTACCAAGTTATCTGTATACATCGGACGGGAATTCACCTCCTGCATGTGGAATTTATTGCGACAAGGCGACAGGACAAGACGACAAGACAACAAGAGGACAAAACAACCCAGATATCTATCTCAATAATCGATATTTTTATCAAAGGATTGCACTTTGTTTAAAAGATTTTTCAATAACTAATTTGGGTTGAAAACCAGAGCGGCTCGCTGGTCGATCTGGTCAATTAACAAGCCTGCCCTCCTTCACAAATCAGATTTTTGCCAAACCCTCAAAGCCCTTCTCAACCGAAACAATCGAAACAATCGCATCAATCGCATACATTCACTCTCTTACCTTACGATAATATCTCTCTTTCAAAACTTGCTTAATTTCAATTATTGTCCAGTCTTTCGATTTTTAAAGTATTAAATACATACATACTATACTGTTAAAGCATTCTATTATAATCTTGATTCTTATCAGTTCTATCTTTCTACTAACCACGGTAAAAGAGATCAACAAATCTCTTTGTTCATTTTGCACAACACTGTGTATCAAAGATCCCGTCAAAGTACAACAAAAGACATAGGAATTCCCACTTAATCTATAGAAATCCGTTGTCACACGGTCAACAAAAGATATGAGTGTAATGCTTCAGACGCCTTCTCGGGCATCAACAGCCTCATCATCTTCTTTTCAACCAGTTTCCCGACAAAACACCATGTCTTCACACGATGGGGCTCGCTCTGCCCGACAATCAAAGAGATATTCTATGACTACCTTATATCTGTCTATGTCTGCGAATGAGAAAGATTTGGAAATTGAGGATGATCTTGCAAAAGGTGAGAGTTTTGGTGCAATTGGTTTGCTTATTGTACTGATAGATCGGTGTAGCACAAAAGGTTCTGCGAGAACTCAAATCAAAGATATCTTCTCAGTCAAAGAAGAATTTTGTTTTGGAGAAAGATGTTAGATATTTGGATTCAAGAATAGCATTGTTGATCCAGAACCGCATGGCTTTGGAAGAGGTACAAAAATATTCTCAACAGTGTATGTTTCATCACTAACGTTCTTTCAGCAAAATGAAGTAGCTAGTCGTTTAGAAGATGCCGCAGACTTACAAGAAGGTTTTTTCCCAAACGACGAAAAGACCCAAAAATATGGCAATCTTTTATTCTTGCTTCAATCAGAGCCTCGGCATATCGCACATCTTTGTCGCCTTGTTACCATGGCCGAGATTGATTCTTTACTGCAGACTGTCATGTTTACAATCTATGGAAACCAATATGAGAGTCGTGAAGAGCATCTTCTTTTAACTATGTTTCAGGTAAGCTACCTTTGGTCTGTATTGAGTTATTTTCACTGCTGATGTTCATTTTATAGTCTGTCTTGACCTACCAATTCGACAATACCCCTGAATACTCCTCCCTCCTCCGAGCGAACACACCAGTATCTCGCATGATGACTACATATACTAGGAGAGGTCCTGGACAGAGTTATTTGAAAACAGTATTGGCAGACAGAATCAATGGACTTATTGAGTTGAAGGACCTCGACCTGGAGATCAATCCCCTCAAGGTATATGAGACAATGATCGCACAGATTGAGCTGGAGACAGGAGGACTTCCGGCTTCCCTACCCCGAGGAGTAACGGCAGAGCAGGCAGCGGATAATACCCAGGTACAGGCGATCATCGAGCCACGACTGACAATGCTTATGGAAATTGCGAATGGATTCCTAACAACAATTATCGATGGGTTAGAGGAAACGCCATATGGGATCCGATGGATTTGCAAGCAGATTCGAAGCCTCACTAAGAGAAAATATCCGGATGCTAATGACCAAGCGATTTGCACACTCATCGGAGGATTCTTTTTCTTGCGATTCATTAACCCGGCCATTGTCACCCCCAAGTCATATATGCTCATCGATGGAACTCCAGCTGACCGACCTCGCCGAACTTTGACCTTGATTGCAAAGATGCTTCAAAACCTTGCCAACAAACCCTCATACGCAAAGGAACCATATATGGCTAAACTTCAACCATTCATTCAGCACAACAAGGAGAGAGTTAACAAGTTCATGCTTGATCTTTGTGAAGTTCAGGATTTTTACGAAAGTTTGGAAATGGACAACTATGTAGCACTATCTAAAAAGGATTTGGAGCTATCGATTACCCTCAACGAAGTTTATGCTACCCACGCTTTACTCGACAAACACACTGCTGAACTCAACAAGGATGAGAACTCACATTTGGCAGTTATCTTGGCCGATTTAGGACCCGCCCCAGCACAACTGCCTAGAAAGGACAACAGAGCTATTAACTTGCCACTTTTCAGCAAATGGGAAACGGCAATTGATGATCTGACAGCTGCACTGGATATCACTCAGGAGGAGGTTTTCTTCATGGAAGCTAAATCGACATTCGTTCAAATCATGAGATCAATTCCAAGCAATAGTGCTGTGGCACGAAGACCACTTCGCCTCGAAAAAGTTGCTGATGCCGCAGGTCAATATCGCAATGACGCTGTCATGGTAAGAAAGGGCATCCGGGCCATGGAATTATTGAGCCAGTTACAGGAGCTGGGGGTCATCGACAAATCAGATCAATTCAGCCTTTTGAGAGATGAAGTCGAACAAGAACTTCAACATCTTGGGTCCCTCAAAGATGGAGTTATCATTGAAACCCAAAAACTCGACCAAGTCTTCAAGACAATTCGAGATCACAACACTTACCTTGTCGGTCAATTGGAAACTTACAAGAGTTATCTGCACAATGTTCGCAGTCAAAGTGAAGGAACCAAACGAAAGCAACAAAAGCATCAAGTTCTGGGACCATACAAATTCACACATCAGGAGTTGGAGAAACAAGGGGTTATACAAAAGAGTAACGTGCCTGATAACAGAAGAGCAAATATCTATTTCAACTTCACTAGTCCTTTACCGGGTACTTTCGTCATCTCCTTACATTACAAAGGTATGGAACATTTTCTCATTCTTCGTTAAATTAATGCTAAATTTACTAGGACGAAATCGTGGTTTATTGGAGCTTGATCTCAAACTTGATGATTTGCTCGAGATGCAGAAGGATAATCAAGAAGATCTCGACCTTGAGTATGTCCAATTTAACGTACCGAAAGTTCTTGCTCTCCTGAACAAACGTTTCGCCAGAAAGAAAGGATGGTAGAACTAAACCATCCCGCATCCTCTTAATTATGGACGCATTTCCTTGGACGAAAATACCTGCTTCCGATTACTAGCTCGATTGCAGGTTGTATGAACATTCTTTATGCCTATAAAGTCACCGATAGTTCTGGGTGGTGGATTGTGGGAGTTGTGTGTTTTGAACTCGGATATACCTGGTGGCATGGTTTTTTGATGGCGTACATGACGATTCCCTCATATTGTGCAGACGCAAGCTTTATACCTTTTCTCTTTGTCTAATTTTCCCGATATATCTTGTTTTAATGGGTGGTAGTCGTGAAGATGTTTCTTGCGTCCTCGTCTTTTCTTTTTTTCGGTTCGTTTTCGGGTGCCTTCTTCGGGTTGACGAGCAAATAATTCATTTGGAGCGAGAAGCTGAAAATGTTTGGTCTGGCTGGTCCGGAGAAGTGATATGATAGGATTTTGCAATTGGTCAGAAGGGTAGATGACTCAAGGAAGATCTCTACCTTGACATGATGTTTACTGAAGATATGAGGTTGGGATTGGAATTGGGAAGGGAAGGGAAGGGAAGATGGGGGATTTACTGGATGTCGATTATGCCTGACCTCTTTCCTTTTTTTTTTTTTTTGGGGATGGATGGCTGGCTGGATGGATGGGATCTGTTTTGGGAATGAATGGGAAATGCGACAAGCACAACTAAGGCATGGATATATGATTGTGTGATAGGCGCGTTAGGTCAGGTCCATCTTAATGTGAGGATAGGACAAGGACAAAGACGAGGACGAAGACAAGAATTTTAAATGTAATATCATGAATGAGTAGTAATATTTTTGTTAAATCTTTTATCGATTGGAATTGAATTGATCGTGACTGTGATGATGATAAGTACTGTATGTGAAATACTAATTGGCAAAAGTACTAGCTAGGTAGAGACAAGATACAAAAATGAAGTTGTATGCTGGCCTGTATTGTGTCGCCTGAGAGAGATATATATCTAAAATGATTAAAATTAACAAGTTAATTAGTATTTTGATGATAGACTCAAACTCCAATCTTAGATTTTGAATATCAATTTTACAATTAAATGTCGAAATAGAAACATAACCTTCAACATAATTGTTTTTTCATATGTCGCACATTGTCTCTGGAGGTCACCATACTTAGGCTAATCAATGAATCAATGATCGAGACAAGCTTCCGAGGGGACCCGTTGATATCGATGTTAGAATATCCAAAGAACACTAGAAACATCAACGTCTTCTCTCGACATGGTCAAACTGTAGCAGTCATCATACTGGCGCTTTGCTTCAATTACAGTATGCTAAAGAAGTCAGGAATTCTACTCTCATCACGCAGTAACCTGCAATGCTATTATGCATCATCATCCCATAAATCTACGACGTCACAATCTTATCTCTTTGCATCCCAGAATCACCAACCTCAACATCTGCACCAACAATGCCTGCACCAACGACGAACATATGCCATAGTATCCGATGGACGAAGCGCAAATCAACATGGAGGACTACGATGGCCCGAATTGACCTCCGCACATGCCATTCCTACGCCCTACCAAATTTTCAATCAGAAGAAAAGTTCTCCGTATTCTAAACGTCGCTTTTACGAATTGGTCAAATTGTATCATCCGGATAAACATGGCATTGATATTGATACCAATGAGGGCTTAAGTTACGATACGAAATTGTCGCGTTATCGATTGGTTATTGCGGCCAATGATATCCTCTCCGATGTCGTCAAACGCAGTGCATACGATACATATGGAGCAGGCTGGAACGGATCACCCGAAGCCCTCGATCCTCGCGATAAACATGGGGAATATAGAGGGTGGACGGGCCCCAACGGACCAAGCCAAAATGCAACGTGGGAGGATTGGGAAAAATGGCATAAGCGCGACGCAAAGGGGAAGCAGGAACCGAGATTCGTATCAAATGGTGCGTTTGTGTGGTTGATAGCGGTTTTTGTGGTGCTAGGGGGTTTGGGACAGTTGACGAGGTTCGAGGAGTATGAGGCGGGGTGGGTGGAGAGGAGGGATAGGGTGCATGAGGGGATGAGTAGGGAGTTGAGGGCGAGGAGAGGGAGGGAGGATATGGATATGTATAGGGTGGGGAGTAGGGAGGAGAGGATTAGTGGGTTTTTTTGGAGGCAGAGGAGGGATTTGAGGGGTGAGGGTTTTGGGAGGGGTTTGCAGGTGAAGGGGGTGGGGGGAAGTGAAAGTCGGAGGGATGGGGATGGGGATGGGGGTGGGGGTGGGAAGGGGAGAGAGATGGTGGTTTATCAGCCGCCGCCGCCACCGCCGAAGAATATACCGAAGGAATAATGATGAGATGGTTATTGAATCTCAGTACCGGTACATATACATATAATTATCAAGAATTCTGTCAAGCAGTAATACCGGCTTCAGCCACAATGTAATATCCATATGTGGCGCCACGGAGGCTGGGCAAGATGTTATACGAGGCTGTCTGCGAGGCGCGAGCAATCGCTCTTTTAGGTTCACATGATGGAAGAAGACTTGTGGTTGGAGAATATAATATATAGAATCGAGAATAAAATTATATTACGGATATGCCGGATCTAATGTGCAAAGCTGTGAAGAGTGAGTGTGAATAGACCTACTGTGCTCGAGTAAATATTTTTCAATGATGAATTAGCGAAGTGATGAAGCTGCTGCGATGCATTTGGAAGTAGAAGGTGAGTCTTATGAATGAAGTACTGTACCGGTATTAGAGTATGTATAGAAACAACCGATACCAATAGCTACCTAGGTACCCATCAATAGTTAATTGTACACAGTTAGAGTTGGTTCTTGTTACTGTTAACTTTGACCCGTACTCCCGCCCGTATTATATAAGTATCTAAACCCCGCAGGTCACCCACCCGCAGCAGGGCTGAGCTGAGTGAAACTATGACGAAACGAAAAGAAAACGAAAACGAATACAAGGGTTCAGAGGGGGTTCAGAGGGGTTCAGAGTCAGAGGGGTCAGAGGGGGCATCCCTTTTGTACACGTCGATGTGCATCGCATTGCATGTCTTGGGTTTTTCTGGGCATATGTACAATAATACTTCTCGGTACGGAGTACAGGGTTTGGATTTACTTCTATTGGTTCTGTGATATTTGTTGGTGGTAATGGTGGGTGTGTGGTTTTCTTGGTTTAGAGGTTTGGGGGTTTGTTATTGGTTGTTTTTATTTGGGGTTTCTGGTTTTGGTTTTGTGGAATTGCTGTGCAGAAGGAGCAGATGGAGGGGTATAGATGTGTACGGGTATGGATGTATGGATGGAGTTGGGTTATTTGTTGTAGAGGAATGGGGATTAGAATGGGGATTACGTAATTGGAGTTGGAGTTGGAAGTTTGCTGATTCGGGAATTTGGGTAAGCGTAACCTTAAGGTCAAGTGCCGCTTATCCTTTGATAATAATATATATACCATCTATCCATCCTATCTTATTATAGAGATTCAAATTGACGTATGCATATTAAAAATAAGAATAAGAAGATTCTTTTTTTCTCGATCAGCTTACCTTTGTTTGTATTCTTCGTCGCGCTCCTCACTTCGTTAAGGAAGGGACCGGGTGCTTGGAATATTGTTGGGTTTGAGTTTGCATTTGGTGAGGGAAAGGGAAAGGAAAAGGGTAGTTATTTGAGTGAGAGTGAGAGTGAGAGTGAGAGTCAGAGTGTGAGTGAGAGTGAGGGAAACAAGTACAAGGGAGAAAGTTCAGACGTCAATATGGGTGGTGGTGATGGATATCGCGCAGTGGCGTATTTTGTTAATGTGAGTAAGATGTTGTGTTTGTTTTGAGGTTTGATTTGGGGTTTGGGGTTTGATGTTTTTGGGATGCTGTGTATGTATGGGTGGTTTGGTGGGTAAGGGATGGTAGGGTATGGTGAGGTATGGTGAGGTATGATGATGTGGTGGGGGCGTGATCTTGGGGTGCGGGAAAGGAGATGGGGGGGAGTTTGCTCTCATGTCCTGGGTTGGGTAGTGGTGGATTGATGATGATTGTTATAATGATGGTGCTGTACAAGTGTACATGATAATCTTGTCATTTCCACCCACCGCTCGACAAGGTTGAGGAAGAAGATCATATGATGTGATGCATGAGCTTAGGTATGGGAGAAAATCACAGAACAAACACTAATATAACTCCTAGTGGGCAATCTATGGCCGAAAACATCTACCCCAGGATCTCCCTGCGGAAAAATTAACACACATCCTCTATGCCTTTGCCAATGTTCGCCCGGAGTCAGGTGAAGTATACATGACGGATGGCTGGGCCGATACCGATATTCATTTCGATGGTGATTCCTGGAATGATGTCGGGACCAATCTCTATGGTTGCTTGAAGCAGCTCAATATTCTCAAGTCTCGAAATCGCTCTTTGAAGATCTTGTTAAGTATTGGCGGTTGGACATATTCATCCAACTTTGCTCAGCCAGCTTCTACCGAGAGTGGAAGAAAGCAGTTTGCGGAGAGTGCGGTGGAGTTGATTAAAAATTTGGGATTCGATGGCATTGACATCGATTGGGAATATCCCAAAAACGAGAACGAAGCCCGGGATTACGTATTACTGTTGCAAGAATGCAGGGAAGCCATGGATCGCTATTCCAGCACTCTTCCCAATCCCCACCATTTCGAGCTCACAGTAGCCTGTCCCGCCGGTCCTCAAAATTACAATAACATGGATATTAGCGGCATGGATCAACATCTCGATTTTTGGAACCTGATGGCCTATGATTATGCGGGGAGTTGGGATAGCGTTGCAGGACACCAGGCAAATGTTCATGCAAGTGGGGGAAACCCGGGATCAACACCGTATAATACGGAGGATGCAGTGAGGGCTTATGAGGAGAGAGGGGTGCAGGGTCATAAGATTGTACTTGGGATGCCGATTTATGGGAGGGCGTTTCAGGCGACGGATGGGCTGGGTCAGGGGTTTAGTGGGGTGGGGGAGGGGACTTGGGAGAATGGTGTGTGGGATTTTAAAAAGTTGCCGCAGGAGGGAGCGGTGGAAATCATGGATGAGGAGATTTGTGCTAGTTATTGTGAGTTGATCTGTTTCTTCTGTTTTTTTATCTTTTGATCTAGGTTTGATGTCTGGGTTCGAGTCGACGATTGATGTAATGCGGATGATAGTTGGATGTCTTGTTGAAATGAAAGTTAACAAAATACCAATAGCATACAACGAAAACACCAAAACCCTCATATCATACGACACGATCGAAATCGCCCGCAAGAAGGCTGATTACATTAAGGAAAGAGGCCTCGGTGGCGCCATGGTATGTTGTTCCTTCCTTGTCCCTTTTCCCCCATCCCCTTCTTCCATCTCCCACTTTCCCCTCTCCCACTTTCCTCACTCCCATTTCCCCCATCCCATTCTTCCATTCTTCCATTCTTCCATCTCTATACTAACACACAAACCAAAACAGTGGTGGGAATCCTCAGCCGATCATCCCGAACCGGATAAATCTCTAATTCATAACGTGGTGGATGTTTTGGGGATACTGGAGGGAAGTCAGAATTGTATTGAGTATCCGGAGAGTAAGTATGAGAATTTGAGGAGGGGGTTTTAGGGGTCGGGTTTTAGGGTTGGGTTTTGGGGTGGTGGAGAGGGGGAATAGAGGGGAAACTTGAAGGGGGAGGGTAGATGAGAGGGTAGATGAGAGGGTAGATGAGAGAGGAGTGGGGAGTGGGGATTTTCACTGGGAGACGGGGATACAATTACGGGAATTAGACAGTCAGATAAATTGCAGATCGTGGTATGTGGTATGTAGTATCTGGAGATTTGCTTGCGTTGGATATCTTATTCTAAAAACTATAAATGGAAAAAAAAAGGGAAGACCATGTTCATGCACTAAAAGAGCTACCTATTTTCTGCAATTCTAAAAATCTCTAGCGGGGTTGTGTTGTATTATGAATACTTGAGTGTACTCGAGTACTTCCAACATATGCCTACCACTCCACTTCGCTCTCTACATTCCCTTCCACAATAACGTTACAAAACGCATTACCTGATAATTGTGTTCGCGATCTTGCATTTTTATTCCCTCCTCTGTGACGTGATGTAACGTGACGTTTTTCAATTCAACATTCTTTGGAGATAAATAATACAGTAAGGTTACTAGTACATTTTCTCTAATTCCACACTCCACAATTCCCCAATTCCCCAATGCCCTAATGCTTCCCAACATCATTCATTCATTGAATAATATAATCAACTTAACTCAACTCAACTTAAATCTTACAAACCCTTTCCTTATTCTTAGTAATTTACCCGTAGCTATTAGCTACCATTCCATTCTATCTTATACAGTACGAGTAGTAACTATATTATCACCTAGCTAGCGATGTTTTGAAATTGATGTACTCGTATAAGTATCATGATAGATATAAAGGTTATAAACTACCGATACTCGAGTCTCGAGGCAATTGAACTTGAAAGGGACTCGGAGTTAGTTGAATGTCTTGACTCGGAGTCGGAGTCGGAGTCTTGTGAGAAAAGGCTGGAAGGCTGGAAGGCTGGAGTTGTGGATATTTGTTGTTTGTTGCTTGTTATGTTATTTGTTATGTTACTTGGAACTTGTTATTTAAAGTACAAATTAAATGATATAATATAATATAAAATTACTGCAGTGGGTGATATCTCTGCGGATTTGGATTTGGATTTGGATTTGGATTACAGAGACTGAGTAATAATTTGATGATAATAAATAGTATTATTATATTAGTACTTGATGGGGTTTGAGGAGGGGAGGGGAGGAGATGGGAGGATGGATGGATGGATGGATGATGGTGGATACTGGTACTGGTATAGACATTATTTGGCAATTCTGAAAAATATAAAATAATGCCTGCTTACTTTTAGTGAAATATACGACCGGATAGTCTGTCCTCTGTTTTAGACTCGTTTTTAAGTGCTTGATTGATTTACGAGTAGATGTTGCGGGATCTATGGGCTATGGGGATGGTATAACATTCGCTTATTTCTACTCGAGAGTGAAATGAAATGAAAGGTGTGGTGTGAGAACTCTGTACCAAGCAAGCAAGCAACCTTTCTTACTCTAGCTAGTTCTTTAGATTAACAGACTAGGTAGGTTTTATCGATAATGTCACTGATGTATATACTTTATCCTCCGTTCTCTATCTTCTCTCCTCTCCTTGGCTCTTTCTCTTTCATCGTTCATCTCAATATAAATCCCCTGGGGATTATTTTTAACTCCTTATATAAAAAGGATGGTCCGCGTACCATTAGCTAACGTGGTTTATCAGCGAGTGGATCATATCAGCGAGTGGATCACTTTTACCTCAATTTATTCCTTTCAACTTCAACACGCGATTTATCAATCATTTATAATGCAATTAAATAATAAAGAGGCTCAAATACTCTTAGTTATTGAAACTATTCAAAAAGACAAAAAATTAAGCATTCAAAAGACTGCTAAACTATATAATATACCATATACTATTCTTAATCATAGAATGAACAATTCAACTCCTTATATCGAAGCTCGAGTAAATAATTATAAATTGACCGAATTAGAAGAGGAAATACTTATTCAATACATTATTGATATAGACAACAAAGGTTTTGTACCTAAATTGAATGATATGGAAGATATGGTGAATTATATTCTCAAATTGCGAAATGCGAAAAAGATTGGAAAACTTTGGGCTCATTGCTTTGTAAAACAACATTCAGAACTAAAGACATGTTTTAATCGTGTTTATGATTTTCAAAGAGTTTTCTGCAAAGATCCAGAGCTTATTGAAAAATGGTTTCGATTAGTATTGAATATGCGGGTCAAATATAGTATTCAGAATTGCGATTTTTACAATTTCGATGAAACCGGTTTTATGATGGGTATAATATGCCCTAGAATAATTGTAACTGATGCTGAACAGTGTGGTAGAAGCAAAGCAATACAGTCAGGCAATCGAGAATGGGTTATGACGATTATATATAGTAATGGGGAAGATGAAACTATACTACCATTTTTGGTAGTGCAAGGACAATATCATCTTTCCAATTGATATACCGAAACCGATCTGCCAGTAAATTGGGTTATTAAACCTACTAGCAATAGATGAACGAATAATGAGATGGGTTTAGAATGGATAAAGTATTTCGATAAACATACAATCTATTGAAGAATAGGCAAATATCGAATACTAGTATTGGATAGGCATGAAAGTCACGAATCGATATCTTTTCAATTATACTATACAGAAAATGATATTATATGCCTCAAATTATCATTGTATTCAAATTATTTAACTCAGTCATTAAATGTTGAATACTTTAGTATATTGAAACGATTATATGGTTCCTAGATTGAAGGATTTATCAAAGCTTATATCAATCATATCTCAAAGGTTGAATTCTTTATAGCTTTCAAAGCTGTATATCAACAATCGATTACAATTCAGAATATAAAAGCTGGCTTTCAAGGAGCAGGACTAATACCATTCGACCCTTAAACCGTGCTTTCGAAATTAGATATTCGAATTCATACACCTAGCCCTTTATTTACTCCCTTGGAATCTGTCGATTCTTGGGTCTCTCAAACACCTCACAATCTAATCGAAGCTTTTTTATAATCGATTTTAGTCAAATCTCGAATAGCTTGTCATCAATCAAACTCTCCTATACCTATATTTGAAATTATATTAGTATTAGCTAAAAATACAGAGAGATTGGTACATGAGAATATATTTTTAAGTATAGAGAATCGTATACTTCGAAAAACAAATGAAACATTAAGCAAACATCGACACACTAAAAAAAATTCAATTACATAATGAAGGAATATTTACTGGATAGGAAGCTAAAGATATATTATTACAATAAAAGGTTGATAATCAGATTCAATGCGATGAGCGTCAAAATAGGGGAAATTCTAATGGGGAATCATCTATTAGTCGATGTTGTAGTAAATGTGGGAAGACTGGTCATAATTCAAGAACTTGTCAAAATAGTATAATAGATCCTAGATTATTAGATTCTTAATAGTTTCAATCAATTGATTTAGTTGTTATTGAATAATATGAGTTTAAAATGATAAATTGAGGTAAAAGTGATCCACTCGCTGATATGATCCACTCGCTGATAAACCACGTTATATGTAGATCAAATCGATTATGAATCTACTACTACTATACCAGTAACACTTAAGAAACAAAATGACCAAAAGGATTCTCCTGAGTCCGGAAAGTAAATTTATATCGTCCATCCCCCACAGAGACGAGGCCCACACTTCGCTCGCTTCCAAACACATTTTCGCATTTTTGATATCGGCACCGGGGTTATCAATTCCCATAACATTCACGATGGTTTCGTTCAGGAGGGTTGTATATAAACCCCGTTCAAAACCATCACCCACATGTTTTCTTCTACCGTACAACCAACTTCAATAACTAAAGTACCCACCATTCTTCGAAACTCCAGCATAGGGAGATACATATTCCCTGGCTGGATCACTATGCATATCATATATCAGAAAAACCGCATCATTTCATATATCTTTCTCCCTTCCTCGATTTCGTTGTTACTAGTACCATTGTGCATCGATATATCGCAAATCGAGCAAAGGGCCACCACATTCCCTGGATTTATCATTTGCGATGGCAAGACCAGGAGTAATATCAACAGCACTCTGCTCCCATCCTCCACGGTACTTTCTTTCAAATACAGAGTCCAGACAGCCTTCCAGACTTCCATATATCGCCAGCACTGCCAATAATCGTTCTCCTCCATGCTTCCGTGTACTCAACGGACGATGCGTGATCTGCAACTCCTTTCGATCGACGAATTAGATGCTTCGATCGACCAATAGGTACGCGCGAATAGAGTGGGCCCCTTCTCTTCCTCTCCACCTCTCTGATTACTATATTCATTTGAAAAGGGGAAGAAAAGGGGTACCGGTATATAAACTTCGTTCCTCACCACTTCACCCTGATGTTCTTTTCTTCGAGGTTTTAGTCAATGTATGACGATTACAGCCACTACCGCACTTGTTTGAACCGGCCAGGGAAGATAGATACTACCTAACTGGACACTAGGGACTCGTTCTATGTACCATGTTAATTACATCGGCTCATTTACACCGCCCGGGTATACTGCTCGCTGGCCAACCTTGAGGTTACCTTTATGTTGGTACATCGCAAATTGACCAAAGGGCTCCATTTCCTTCGGGAGAGCTGTTCACTTGATCGGTAAAGGAAAGAGTATTTCAAGCTAACCCGGAGCCCCTTCATACTCACTACCGGTATTCCTTTCAAAACAATTAATCTACCGGCAACGTAATTCGAAGGGTAAGTGTTGGGTGAACCGGAACGGAAAAATGTAACCACGATGTTGAGTCATGCATCACCCTTCACATCACGTTAAACACGCTTCACACGCGTGTATTCCGAAGTTTCTGTCCAAGTGAGTAAAAAGAAAAGATATGAAATGAAATGGAATGAGAACCCTGATGGGATGATATCAATTCTCGAAATTTTCATAAGACGTAGGAGGCGAGGTAAGGCACGTCGAATTTTCTAAGGCAACCGTTTTTTCACCGGATTGTCATAACATCGACACCTCATTGCCGCCTCCTCCGTCTCTCCAAATATCAGCCCATCCACATCCAGTTTTCCTCCACTTCAACAATTTTCATATTACTAAAGTACATTTATCATACATACACATCCACATCGAAAGCTCTTGGAATTCTATTTCTGATAGCTTATTCTTTCTCATTGTGCGACTTTTGATTCTCGATCTTCATTTACCAAAATTTCTTTTCTGCTGCTTTGCATTTCTAACTGTTAGATTTATTCTTCTGGGGTCTTGTTCCTGCCATTATATTCCTCAATTTTGTTCTGCTACGGTCGTAGATTGCGATCAGGTTGGTTCGTTTCTCCCCTGGAATCAGAACTGCAATCTGAACAGTTTGCGAATGAACTCGAAGTCCTTTCTGCAGATACAGGTGTCAATTCGAATCAGCAGGTAATAGGAGAACTTTAAATATCCCTCTTTCGACTTACAGTTTATCTCAATCTGTCTCCTGGAATTGTAGCCGACAATTTGAACAGCTTATGAAAGAGCTCGCAGTCCTTTCTGCAGCTGTAGACGTCAATCTCAATCAGCAGGTAGCTGAGGAGATTCAACTATTCTCTGCTAACTACAGTCATTAATCCTAAAGCTGTCTTCTGGAACCACAGTCACTGATCTTAATTACTCACAGTCGTCTCCTGGAGTCGCAGTCGTTACGAAGCTGTCTCTTGTAATTTCATCAGCCAAAAACATCTCCTGAAATCACAGTGACCAGTCTTAAGCACTCACAGTCGTCTCCTGGAGTTGCTGTCATTACGAAGTTATCTCCTGCAATTTCAATCAGCTAACGACATCTCCTGGAATCAAAGTCACCAGTCTTGATCGCCAAAAGCCGTCTTCTTTGCTCACAGTCATCAATCTTTCACGCCTTAAAACTCTCTATGGCAAGTATGACCATCGCAAATATGTCACTAGGTACAAGAATAAATGGTTACTTCCGTGAAGGTAGCGAGCGAGCTCGCCGACTTATTCTTCTTCGACCCTCTCGTTCTCTCCCACGAGGTGTGTTAGTTGGGCCAAGACGAGTAATTGATCCAGAGTCAGGCCAAGTATCCCACGAAACAACATCAAGGGAACTTCAAGTATCTGATTACCATTGGGATTTTCAATTTGAGTGAGTTCCTCACTCTTCCTTTGCATTAATTTTATTCAACCACATTACCAGTATCTAACAAACCTTCAGAGAGCTTTTAGAAGAACAATGGGAAGATTCGGATGACGGTGAACCAATTACTGTCGAAGAAGCCATTATCTCCTCAACACGACGCAGAAAACCGGGTGTTCCGCGTTTAATTCAGCTCGCAGTTGCTAGTATTGTAAAGAACGTTGCCGACATTACTTATGAAAACATTCAGTATATGGCACCACTTCATCTCGAGTTTATCTGGCGGGAGTTGACCAAGAGGTTAGTTCAGATTTTTTTCCCTTTGCCTTTGCCTTTGCATCGAGAAACTTTACATGATACCTTCTTCACATCTCCTTATCGCTGTACAACTAATCTTGAAAACTTTACATCTCACGAATACCAAGATCTTTTACTGATAGCTCAATTCTAGATGTGTGAATAGTTTCAATACCTGGAAGGCCTTTTCAAAGGTTCTTGGTCGACAAAGAGGCGCTATTTTGAACCAGTTTCGATATAGCAATGCTATTACAGAACCAATTCCGTCCTTGTCCGTCTATACAAAGCCACTTACTTCAGCCACTTTTGACTATCTCGTGCATTTGTCTATTACCACTGCTTTTAGTACTTCGGACTTGGTCGAACTATCAACTCTCACCAATCTAGTAGCGCTTGAGGTTATCAACCCAAAGCAGGACAACCATCTCAAAAATACCGGCAAATTATTCGACAGCAGCTTCGGCGACCGGGTAATCAAAACATGGAGCGAATCCGCAATTGAAAGCAAAGGTTTCCAGGTTCTGAGGATATTGAAGCTTCGAAACTTCAAAGAAATCACCAACAATTGCTTCCAATATCTGAACGGTTTCCCTGTTCTAGCTGTCTTCGATGTTCTTGATTGCGGTTTTGAAGGATTGGCACAGCTTGGCGCGGAGGCATTTGGATGGGAAGTCCATCCTGATGGAGCGTTTCTCGAGATATTACAGTCAGCCTGTGTAAAGCATAGTATGGCGTTGCGCACCACTCTTGGTCTCCCAGTAAGTTGTTTTCATTCATCTAAGAACCCCTTTTTCTGTTCAAACTACTCGGCAAAAGTTCCCGCACAGACCTTTGTGTTCAATGTTCCCCAAAACTTCCTCGAGCACGTGGTTTGCACGTGGACTCCCAACCAACAAATGCTAACAATAATTAACAATAGGTAAGACCAGTGCGTAGATCTGCTGCAAAGCCTTTGTATGAAAAAGCCAAGATTACGATGATTCCTCGAGCAGATGTACCAGCCTTCCTTGCAGGAGATCGGGCTTCCTCTTCAACAGCAGCACGAAATAGCGCTTATGTCGATGCTGAAGAGCGAGTAACAAGATTGGAGCAAACCCCCTCTGGCCGCGCCAGACTCGCACGAATGGGCTTCTCACACTTCGAGGCCGTGGATTACATGAGTCGTAGAGCTGTGCGTGAGCTTGAAACATGGGAATTCCGCACTTACACGGCTCTCAATCGCATCAGCGAGCTCCGTAACGATGAGGACTTGCGCGCTGCTGGTATCGATGTCGGTGATTCGGTTCCGTTGGTCTCGGGTGAAGTTATTTCTGCTGTTCCTGTGGCTTCTGTTCGTCTGGGTCCAGAGCTGTTGTATCCGCTTGCGCGCGGACAGCTACATCAGCCGTTCTATGATGGCGGGGTGGCTGATCGCTCGCTCAAATTTACTAGTAGGGATTTGGGGGTTAATGCAAAGGGATACGTTTATACTCGTATCAAGGTTGCTACTGCAAGAACTAGGACGCGGGAGCAGGCTGAGGGAGAGGCTGAGGGAGCGGGAGAGGGAGGTGGAGAGGCTGAGGATGAGGCTGGACGTGAGGCTGGACGCGAGGCTAGGGGCTCGGGTTCTCGCCAAAGTAAGCGTAGAAAGGTTAGGGGAGAGAAGCGACAGCAGTTAGGCGACCTCTTGGCGGGGGTAATGGGGGTTATTTAGGGGCTTGCGCTGTTTTTAGGGTTTGGGGTGGATTTTTCTAGTTTAGTGGCTCTTATAAGTCATTTTTTAGGACTTTTTAAGATTAATTTAGAGGTTTTTAGACCTTTTGGAAGTCTTTTTCTATACTAGTAGATGTTTGTAGAATACAGAAAGAATACTTAGAATACACTCGTAGTATAGTATAATTTATAGTGAAATAGTGTCTTGAGGCTATATACTACTTAATGTTCTATCTTGATTTTAATATTGAGATATTCTCGGGATATAAAATTAGATATTATAGTCTCAATAAATGAATAAATATATATTCTATATTCGAATATCTCTTGGATTCAGATTTAGATATTAGATTAAAATCCTCAATATCGTAATTTAGATCTAATAATCAAAGAACTGGTTCATTATAGATAGAACAATAAATCGATAATATACTTGAATATATAATAGAATGAAATTTCTTCTTCGGTTTTGATAAGATAGAATGTTTTAGATTTAGGAATCTGAATTCAATAATTGATCTATTTTCTTTTGGATTGGTTGAGATGAATACTTATTGATATTTGAAGTTGATTCGAATCTTCAAATACGAGGATGTTTTTCGAACTCAGATATAATATACGATATACTCGAGTAGTGTTTTCAATATCGGAATTTAGATTAGAGAATTTATTGATCTTAGGCTGATCTCTTGGTTATTTATATGATATATTACTTTTGATATCTAGAGTTCGAGTTAGATTCGATAATTAAGTGATCTTTGCTAGTAGGGTTTAGATACGAGATGATTATTCTTAGTATTTGAGCTCTGATCCAAGTTAGAAGATTAGATGATTTGGTAATCTCTTGGATTTATATACGATAATATGATGATATAATATTCGTTAGAAATCGCTAGTATGTTTTGAGATGAAACGGAATGAAGTATATTTCTCTATAGTATTTGCTAGTGAGCCCTTGTTTTGAAGTTTATATCCGGCATCTATAATAAAATACTCGTAGATCTGGAATAGTACTTATATACGCTATTCCTCTACTCCGAGTCGTAGAGGGTTACCGTTTTCTAAGTACTTATATTATACCGTATACTGTTTTTATAACTATAGACTATAGTACTCGGGTATACTACCGGTAAGTCTACTACCCCACTTTCGGGCCACCCTAAAAACCCACACCGCCTCAGCAACCTACCTTCTTAAATATTTCATGATTAAACAATCATTCAATCAATTGATTTCAAATTTTGAAAATACTATTATTTATATAATAACGAACCTCTATAAGGAAAACAATATTGCTAAAGTCTTAAATACTATCACAAATGGTGTTTTAGTACAAAAAGTTGCTCTGGATTATAGGATCCCTCATACAACATTTCAGAACTGTATTAATAGGCAAGTCTCCCATAAAAAAGGTGCCCAAATGATACAAAAGATTGCCTCGATTCAGGAGAGATGATTAATAGAATAAATATTAGTATAAAAAAACTTGGATACTAATCCTACTCATCAGCAAATTCGTGAAATTGGAAAACATCTTCTCAATATAAAAGAAATCGATTCTACCTTTGGAAAACAATAGATACACAACTTTTTGAGGAGAAATCCAAAGATTAAAATCAAAAAACAATATAAGATCGACTCTGCCCAAGTTTCGGATGTTTTATATAATATTATTGCGTTATGGTTTCGAAAACTTGATTTATTAGAGATTATTGATATAAAACCTGAAAATCGATATAATATAGATGAGGCTGATATAATAAAAAATCAAGATCTTAATGGACTAATAGTAGAAAGTTCCCAGCATTGTTATATTCAAAAAAAACAGTCTGGTTCAAAAGTTTGGATCTCTTTTATTAAATATATTTCGATAATAGGATGGGTTTTCAAATTATTTGTTATATATAAGGGAAAATATGTTTAATAACAATAATTTCCCACTAATTTTGATTTTTATAAGGATTGGAATTTCACTGTTACAGAAAATGAGTGAACTACAAATACAACAAAACTAAAATAATTGGAAAAGGTCTTTATATCTCAAACTATTTCTTTTCAAGTTGGAGAATTATGATTAACTATATTGGATAGACATAGAAGTTATAAAACTATACCTTTCATATATAAATATTTCGAAAAAAATATTTTTTTATTATTCCTACCACCACATACATCACACATCCTACAACCATTAGATTTATCAATCTTCTCACCTTTGAAAAATGCTTATCGATATACACTCAATAATCTGAATTCTTTCTTTGATTCTATACCAATTGTAAAGCGTAGCTTTCTTCGTTACTACCAGAAGACTAGAATAAAAGGTTTAATAGTTTATAATATTAAAGCTGAATAAAAAACATCAGATCTATGGTCCAAAAACCGCGCTAAACCCCTTATAAATCGATTATTGCTTGAGAACAGTAACCAAAAGGTTTTAGTATCTAACTCAGCCTTTGATAATAATCCCTAGCTTTAATGGAATATAGGGGCATCAGTTATTACTTAGAGAACCCTTCAAAAAGCAGTAGATCTTCGATTATATACATCAATTATAACTCAAGAAAAAGAGCCTGATTTGGTAACAAGATGTTTGCTTTTTTGTAAGATTATTAAAGCTTTTGATATTAAGAATTATAATCTTATAGAATCAGGGAAACATATAAAGCAATTAAAATATCAATTGAATGCTGTTGTACCTAAGAAAAGATATAAGATTGTTATTAGTCCAAATACCAGGTTTACAAGGATTAGAGTTATTAGAGAAACGCAAATCATAGTTGGAGACCATAGAATTAATGCTGAAGATAGCAATGGTACAATTGAAAGTAATGATACAGGCGATTTTATTAAAGTTAAATAATTGTTGAGTTATATGGTGTAGAAGATGGGGGTCATTTTTTTTTAGGGTGGCCCAAAAGGGGGGGTGGCCCCGAAAGTGGGGTAGTAGACTTACAGAATCCATTATAAATCTCTAAGCTTGATAATACTAGAAAATTAGATCACTCGGAGTCTGGAGATATACTCGAGTAGTAGGAAAGCAAATTGCGGGATATTAATCAGGTTCAAGTTATCTTGGACAATAATCTCGGCACACTTGAAGTATAACTAGATGACTAGATTTGATGAAATATAACTCGGACGATTACTTATGACTAAACTAGAATTATATATTCAAGTATTATCTGAGTTATCAAATAATAAATACTTAGATATCTAATTCAAATTTAGTATATAATTGAAATAGATATTCATACATTTTATCGATAAATCTAGATATAAAATATATTTATTATTGTAATTCAAAGTAAATACTACTTATTTTCTCTTCACTGTGGCCAGGCACTTAGAACTAATGTCTAAGTAACTCAAAGTTTAATTATTAAATAA